>JALCUT010000023.1:0-18068 GCA_022963115.1 Ustilago tritici | reverse complement strand
CCCCACCCCCCCCCCCCCCCCCCCCCCCCCCCCCCCCCCCCCCCCCCCCGTCAACGAGAACGCATTCAGCCCGCTATCTCGGACGCCGCATCGCTTTGTCTTTTTCTTTCTTTCTTTTTTGCTGCTGCTGCTGCATCCCTCAAGCATCGTCTAAGCTTACCGCACTAGTTTAGCCAAAATGCCAACACTGGACCATAAGGCGGTCAGCCACTTTATTGGTAAGTTCCATTCTCTTTTCGCTTCTCTGAGGCCAAGAGGACCGTCGCCTTCTTTGCCTTGCTTGTGCAACGAGAACTGATATCCTCTGCTTTGCTCTGCTCTCTCTGTCACTCTAGGCGGCAACCCGCTCGAGACAGCTCCTGCAAGCCCTGTCGCCGACTTCATTCGCAAGCAGGGAGGTCACAGTGTCATCACCAAGGTCCTCATTTGCAACAACGGTATTGCTGCTGTCAAGGAGATCCGTTCCATCCGAAAATGGGCTTACGAGACTTTTGGTGATGAGCGTGCCATCGAGTTCACCGTCATGGCCACCCCCGAAGATCTCAAGGTCAACGCCGATTACATTCGTATGGCTGACCAGTATCTCGAGGTTCCCGGTGGTTCCAACAACAACAACTACGCCAATGTCGACTTGATTGTCGATGTCGCAGAGCGCGCCCGTGTTCACGCCGTCTGGGCTGGTTGGGGTCACGCTTCTGAGAACCCTCGTCTTCCCGAATCGCTTGCTGCTTCCAAGCACAAGATCATCTTCATCGGTCCTCCTGGCTCTGCCATGCGATCCCTCGGTGACAAGATCTCCTCTACCATCGTTGCTCAGCACGCCGACGTTCCATGCATGCCCTGGTCCGGTACCGGTATCAAGGAGACCATCATGAGTCAGCAGGGTTTCTTGACCGTCTCGGACGACGTCTACCAGCAGGCCTGCATCCACAACGCCGAAGAGGGTCTCGAGAGGGCTGAAAAGATTGGCTTCCCCGTCATGATCAAGGCCTCGGAAGGTGGAGGAGGAAAGGGTATTCGAAAGTGCACCAACGCCCAAGACTTCAAGCAGCTCTACAATGCCGTCCTCGGTGAGGTGCCCGGTTCGCCCGTTTTCGTCATGAAGCTCGCTGGCCAGGCTCGCCACCTCGAGGTCCAACTGCTCGCCGATCAGTACGGCAACGCTATCTCCATCTTCGGCCGCGACTGTTCCGTCCAGCGTCGTCACCAGAAGATTATCGAGGAGGCTCCCGTCACCATTGCTCCCGAAGATGCTCGAGAGGCCATGGAGAAGGCCGCCGTTCGTCTCGCCAAACTTGTCGGCTACGTCTCTGCCGGTACCGTCGAGTGGCTCTACTCTCCCGAGTCCGGTGACTACGCTTTCCTCGAGCTCAACCCTCGTCTCCAGGTCGAGCACCCCACCACCGAGATGGTCTCGGGTGTCAACATCCCCGCTGCCCAGCTCCAGGTTGCTATGGGCATCCCTCTCTACTCCATCCGTGACATCCGAACTCTCTACGGCATGGACCCCCGCGGTAACGAGGTGATCGACTTTGACTTCTCCAGCCCCGAGTCGTTCAAGACTCAGCGCAAGCCCCAGCCTCAGGGTCACGTCGTTGCCTGCCGTATCACCGCCGAGAACCCGGATACCGGTTTCAAGCCCGGCATGGGTGCCCTGACCGAGCTCAACTTCCGTTCCAGTACCTCCACCTGGGGTTACTTCTCTGTCGGTACTAGCGGTGCCCTCCACGAGTACGCCGATTCGCAGTTCGGACACATCTTCGCCTACGGTGCCGACCGATCCGAGGCCCGAAAGCAGATGGTCATCTCGCTCAAGGAGTTGTCCATTCGTGGTGATTTCCGTACCACCGTCGAATACCTCATCAAGCTCCTTGAGACTGACGCTTTCGAGTCCAACAAGATTACCACTGGCTGGCTCGATGGCCTCATCCAGGACCGTCTCACGGCCGAGCGTCCTCCCTCGGACCTGGCTGTCATCTGTGGTGCCGCCGTCAAGGCTCACCTCCTTGCCCGCGAGTGCGAGGATGAGTACAAGCGTATTCTCAACAAAGGTCAGGTGCCTCCTCGTGACACCATCAAGACTGTCTTCTCGATCGACTTCATCTACGAGAACGTCAAGTACAACTTCACTGCTACCCGCAGCTCCGTTTCTGGTTGGGTTCTCTACCTCAACGGTGGCCGTACTCTCGTTCAGCTTCGTCCTCTTACCGACGGTGGTCTACTCGTCGGTCTTGCCGGCAAGTCGCATCCTGTCTACTGGCGTGAGGAGGTCGGCATGACCCGTCTCATGATCGACTCCAAGACCTGCCTCATCGAGCAGGAGAACGACCCCACCCAGATCCGATCGCCCTCGCCTGGTAAGCTCGTTCGCTTCCTCGTTGACTCGGGCGACCACGTCAAGGCCGGCCAGGCTATTGCTGAGATCGAGGTCATGAAGATGTACCTTCCTCTCGTCGCCGCTGAGGATGGTGTTGTCTCTTTCGTCAAGACTGCAGGTGTTGCTCTCTCGCCCGGAGACATTATCGGTATCCTCTCGCTCGACGACCCCAGCCGTGTTCAGCACGCCAAGCCCTTTGCTGGCCAGCTTCCAGACTTTGGTCTCCCCATCATCATCGGCAGCAAGCCCCACCAGCGCTACTCGTACCTTGTCGAGGTACTCAACGACATTCTCGACGGTTACGACCAGAGCTTCCGCATGCAGACTGTCATCAAGCAGCTCGTCGAGACCCTTCGCAACCCCGAGCTTCCCTACGGTCAGGCTTCTCAGATCCTCTCCAGCTTGAGTGGCCGTATCCCCGCCAGGCTCGAGGATGTTGTCCGCAACACCATCGAGATGGGCCACTCCAAGAACGTCGACTTCCCTGCCGCTCGTCTTCGCAAGCTCACCGAGAACTTCCTCCGCGACAGCGTCGACGCTGCCATCCGCCAGCAGGTACAGATCACCATCGCTCCTCTCTACCAGCTCTTTGAGGCCTACGCCGGCGGTCTCAAGGCTCACGAGGGTAACGTTCTCGCTTCCTTCCTCACCAAGTACTACGAGATCGAGTCCAAGTTCACTGGTGAAGCTGACGTTGTCCTCGAGCTTCGTCTCCAGGCCGATGGCGATCTGGACAAGGTTGTTGCCCTTCAGACCTCCCGCAACGGTCTCAACCGCAAGAACGCGCTCTTGCTCAACCTCCTCGACAAGCACATCAAGGCTACCTCGCTCGTCTCGCGCACCAGTGGCGCTCAGATGATTGAGGCTCTGCGCAAGCTCGCCTCTCTTCAGGGCAAGTCGACCGCTCCTGTCGCGCTCAAGGCCCGAGAGGTCTCGCTCGACGCCGACATGCCCAGCCTTGCTGACCGTTCTGCTCAGATGCAGGCTATTCTCCGTGGCTCTGTCACCTCGTCCAAGTACGGTGGTGACGACGAGTACCACGCTCCTTCGCACGAGGTCCTTCGTGAGCTCAGCGACTCGCAGTACAGTGTCTACGACGTCTTGCACAGCTTCTTCGGCCACCGCGAGCACCACGTCGCCTTTGCCGCTCTCTGCACCTACGTCGTTCGAGCTTACCGTGCCTACGAGATTGTCAATTTCGACTACGCTGTCGAGGACTTTGACGTCGAGGAGCGTGCCGTGCTCACCTGGCAGTTCCAACTGCCTCGCAGCGCCTCTTCGCTCAAGGAGCGCGAGCGTCAGGTTTCCATCAGCGATCTCAAAATGATGGACAACAGGAAGGCTCGTGCCACTCCCGAGCTCCGCACTGGTGCCATGGCCAGTTGCGCCGATGTAGAGGACATCACTGACCTCCTTCCCAAGGTGCTCAAATTCTTCGGCTCTTCCAATGGTGCTCCCATCAACGTACTCAACATTGCTGTTGTTGACCAATCCGACTTTGTCGATGCTGAGGTTCGAAGCAAGCTTGCTCAGTACACCAACGCCTGCAGCAAGGAGCTCGCTGCCGCCCGTATCCGCCGTGTCACCTTCCTCCTCTGCCAGCCCGGCATGTATCCCTTCTTTGCCACCTTCCGTCCCAGCGAGCAGGGCATCTGGGGCGAGGAGAAGGCGATTCGTAACATCGAACCCGCGCTTGCCTACCAGCTTGAGCTTGACAGAGTCAGCAAGAACTTCGAGCTCACCCCCGTGCCGGTCTCTTCGTCCACGATCCACTTGTACTTCGCTCGTGGTATCCAGAACTCCGCCGACACTCGATTCTTTGTCCGTTCGCTCGTCCGACCTGGCTGCGTTCAGGGCGACATGGCTGCCTACCTCATTTCCGAGTCGGACCGTATTGTCAACGACATTCTCAATGTCATCGAGGTCGCTCTTGGCCAGCCCGAGTACCGCACCGCTGATGCCTCGCACATCTTCATGTCTTTCATCTACCAGCTTGATGTCAGCCTTGAGGATGTCCAAAGGGCCATCGCTGGCTTCCTCGAGCGTCACGGTACCCGCTTCTTCCGTCTCCGCATCACCGGCGCCGAGATCCGCATGATCCTTAGCAACTCGAACGGTGAGCCTCGCCCCATCCGTGCATTCGTTACCAACGAGACCGGTCTGGTCGTGCGATACGAGACTTACGAGGAGATCGCTGCCGACGATGGTTCGGTCGTCCTCCGCGGCATCGAGCCTCAGGGTAAGGAGGCTACACTTAACGCTCAGAGCGCCCACTTTCCTTACACTACCAAAGTCGCTCTGCAGTCGCGACGATCGCGTGCTCACGCTCTCCAGACCACCTTCGTCTACGACTTTATCGATGTCCTTGGTCAGGCCGTCCGAGCCTCGTGGAGGAAGGTCGCTGCCAGCAAGATCCCAAGCGAGGTCATCAAGTCGGCTGTCGAGCTCGTCTTTGATGAGCAGGAGAACCTGCGCGAGGTCAAGCGTGCTCCTGGTATGAACAACATCGGTATGGTTGCTTGGCTTGTCGAGGTGGTCACTCCTGAGTACCCCACCGGCCGCAAGCTTGTTGTCATTTGCAACGATGTTACCATCCAGGCTGGTTCGTTCGGCCCTGTCGAGGACCGCTTCTTCGCCGCTGCCTCAAAGCTCGCCCGTGAGCTCGGTATTCCTCGTCTCTACATCTCAGCCAACTCTGGTGCCCGTATCGGTTTGGCCACCGTGGCTCTTGACCTGTTCAAGGTCAAGTTTGTTGACGACGACCCCGCCAAGGGCTTCGAGTACATCTACCTGGACGACGAGTCGCTTCGCGCTGTTCAGGCCCAGGCTCCCGGTAGCGTCATGACCAAGCCCATCAAGGCTGAGGATGGTACCACCCACAACGTCATCAGCGATATCATCGGCAAGCCTCAGGAGGGTCTCGGTGTCGAGTGTCTCTCCGGCAGTGGTCTCATCGCCGGTGAGACCAGCCGTGCCAAAGACTCGATCTTCACTGCCACCATTGTCACTGGTCGCAGTGTCGGTATCGGTGCCTACCTTGCACGTCTTGGTGAGCGTGTCATCCAGGTTGAGGGCTCGCCCTTGATCTTAACCGGTTACCAGGCGCTCAACAAGCTGCTTGGTCGTGAGGTCTACACCTCGAACTTGCAGCTCGGTGGTCCTCAGATCATGTACAAGAACGGTGTCTCGCACTTGACTGCACAGGACGACCTTGATGCTGTCAAGGCCTTCGTCAACTGGATGTCTTACGTTCCTGCTCAGCGTGGCGGTCCTTTGCCCATCATGCCAACCACCGACAGCTGGGACCGTGCTGTTACCTACCAGCCTCCTCGTGGTCCTTACGATCCACGATGGCTCATCAACGGCAAGACCGAGGAGGATGGCTCCAAGCTCACTGGTCTCTTCGACCAGGGCTCGTTTGTCGAGACCCTCGGCGGCTGGGCTACTTCGGTTGTCACTGGTCGTGCTCGTCTGGGTGGTATTCCCGTCGGTGTCATTGCTGTTGAGACTCGAACTCTTGAACGTGTCGTCCCAGCAGACCCTGCCAACCCTAACTCCACCGAGCAGCGCATCATGGAGGCTGGTCAGGTCTGGTACCCTAACTCGGCGTACAAGACTGCTCAGGCCATCTGGGACTTTGACAAGGAGGGTCTTGCTCTCGTCATCCTTGCCAACTGGCGTGGTTTCTCTGGTGGTCAGCAGGACATGTACGACGAGATCCTCAAGCAGGGTTCCAAGATCGTCGACGGACTTTCGTCGTACAAGCAGCCCGTCTTTGTTCACATCCCACCCATGGGTGAGCTTCGTGGTGGTTCTTGGGTCGTAGTTGACTCTGCCATCAACGACAATGGCATGATCGAGATGTCAGCCGATGTCAACAGCGCACGAGGTGGTGTGCTCGAGGCTTCGGGTCTCGTCGAGATCAAGTACCGTGCTGAAAAGCAGCGCGCCACCATGGAGCGTCTTGACAGCGTCTACGCCAAGCTCAGCAAGGAAGCTGCTGAAGCCTCCGACTTGACTGCTCAGACCACCGCTCGCAAGGCCTTGGCTGAGCGTGAGAAGCAGCTGAGCCCCATCTTCACTGCGATTGCCATCGAATACGCTGATGCGCACGACCGTGCAGGACGCATGCTTGCCACTGGTGTCTTGCGATCTGCTCTGCCATGGGAGAACGCACGTCGATACTTCTACTGGCGTCTCAGGAGAAGGCTCACGGAGGTCGCTGCCGAGCGTACCATTGCCGAGGCCAACCCATTGCTCAAGCACGTCGAGCGAATTGCTGTGCTCCGACAGTTCGTCGGTGCTGCTGCCTCGGACGATGACAAGGCTGTGGCTGAACACCTTGAGGCTTCGGCCGCTTCGTTGTTGAACGCCACAAAGCAGCTTAAGGCTCAGTACATCTTGGCTCAGATCTCGAGCTTGGATCCTGAACTCAAGGCTCAGCTTGCTGCTTCTTTGCAGCAGTAGATGGACACCATTCTTTGCATTATTCTATATCTTCTCTCTCGCATGGCTATCTTTTTTGCAGCTTTTTTGTAGGAAGATGATGCTGTTGCGTCTCTCTCTCTCTCTCTCGGCGAGGATGAGGTTGGATTGAGGGATCCGCAAACCTTGTTCGATTCAGCGAGATGACGCAGCATTGTCACACACTCTCGCATCTGTCTCTTCCTTGTTCATGCGCTTCTTTCTGTGTTTCGTTCACGCTGCCTCGCACTGTGACAACTGAGGGGTTGTACTCAATGCTTTACGTTGGCAATGTTTGCGCTTCGTCATCTCTTTTTTTTCTTTTTTTCTTTTTTTCTTTTTTTCTTTTTTTTTTGATTCGCCTGTACTCTGTTTTCACCGTATAGACTCTGACTCGCAAATGTCGAATACTGTTCGTTTGATCTTGCGCGAGGTTGGAGGAGAGGATGATGAGCTGGAGGTTTGGCTTGCAGCTGTCAATTTATCAAAGCGCCTTAAGGATTGCGCAAATGCTTCCGCTTCTTCTCCTTTCTGTACCACCTCGATCCTCGTTTTCAACTTCTGTAGCTATCCACTGCCGCAGAGTCTAGTTCTTGCTTGGGGCAGAGATCAAAATGACTCACTCAGAAAGGTACAAAGCAACTTCAGCAAAGCTTTTAGCAATGGGAACGACATGCATCCCTAACTACCTAGAAAAAGCTTTCCCTCCTGTTTCGCCACATAACTCGAGCTCTGCTGTTCCCTTCGAATTCTCCGTTGCAGCACTCGGATTAATGGAGCGGGACACAACATTTTCTGTTGAAACCAGCATCCCAGATGATCAAGCAGAAGATAATGTGCAAGAAGAAAAGTCGCTGCATGTGCCATTCTATATCAAAGTAAGAGGAAAAGGTAAGGGTAAACCAATCTTGTACGATCCTATCAAATCTTCGGTTGCTCAAATATACGGTATGTAATCCCCCCTCCCTCCTGGTCTCTGCAACTCTACCTCTCACCTTCGAACATTCTACTGACATTCGGCATTGTTGGTACGAGGAGCAGAATTGGCAGCACAAGCAGGTCTACCCGAACCGAACTTCACAACAAGCTCTTCTGGTGCTGCATAAGTTACCCCCTTCCCCCCTCCTGCACCGCTTCTGATCTTCAACGTTGACTAACCACCGCAAAACTGTGACTAAATCAACTCGAGATATACAGGCACCTACGGTCATTCACAGCTGAAGTATCATTCAACAATCTCACAGCGACCACGAGCGGCTGTGCGGGGAGTATGAAAGAAGCAAAAGAGCAAGCATGTAAGCTGCTTGCCGAGTTGATTCTTGCCAGAAACAAAGACGCTGGTCTCACTGCCTAGCAACCTCTCCGTTGTTATCCTTGCACATATAACACTCGAGTGTATCGTATGCTAAAATCTGACCATAATAGCACGCAAGTACAGTCGCGTCCAAAATTGCCCAGCATCTTTTAGGATAATTAAATGCTCATCACCACACATCAACTTCACTTCTCAAGAGCTGGTATCCTCAATGAAGTGTAGCTTGTGACATATTGTTGGAAAGCTGAGATTGAGAGCTACAATTACATATAAGTTTTGTTGTGATTGGACCACATTTGTGCACAGTGAAAGTGCCACGACTTTTTTGAGTGTAAAGCTCCTCCTAAATTACTAGATACTATACTTTAGTATTTTGTATGGCCCCCTTTTGCAACCCTTACAGCCTGTAACCTCCTGGGCATCAACTTTATGAGTGCCTGGACTGATTCCTTGGGAAAAGTTGCCCAATACCTGTTGATAGCTGCAATGAGTTGAGCTTTGTTGTTGATAGTATATCTTTGCTGATATAGCCGCTTTTTCAGCTGCTGCCACACATGTTCTATAGGATTCAGGTCTGGAGACATTGCAGGCCAGGGCAATACATTGAGTTTGACCTCCTCCAGGTACTCCTTGGCAACTTTGGCAGTGTGAGGGTGGGCATTGTCTTGCTGAAAGATCAATTTATCCCTTGGCGGAATTCTCTGTATATTCTTCCACTTCAAGATGCTACCAGGCACCGCTTCCTCCAGCAACTCAATGTAACGCTCCAAATTCAGTTTGCCATCTATATAGACCATTAGACCTAGGCCTGCCCAGGTCATACACCCCCAAATCATGATGCTGTGGCCGCCACCCTGCAGTGTAGGTATATATATCATAGTTGACATCCCTGGACCAGTATCGCTTTTCCAAGCCCTTTCCAATGCATTGAACCTTGCATTCATCACTCCAGATGACATTCTTCCATTGTTCAACAGTCCAATGTCTATACTCCTTGGAAAACACCCTCCTTGCCTTTCTATGTTTATCTGTGAGCAAGGGGTTTTTTTTTTTTTTTTTTTTTTTTCTTTTTACCCTAAACTTAAGTCCAGCTCACTTCAGCGTGCGTGTAATGGTTTGTCTGGACAAAAAGTTGATAGTGTCGTAGCCAGTAGGTTGAAGCTTCAGTAGCCGAAGTATAAGAATTCTTGCTAATTCCTCTAGTGAGTAATGCCTGTTGGCGCGAGGAGAGGAGGAGGGGCCTCCCAGGGGTCCTTTTCACATATTCACTCCTGGTACCTGTTTTGCCAGTTGAGCAACACTGGATTTGTCGATAGACAGTTTAGTTTCTATCTCCCTTGTTGATAAACCTGCTTGGAGCAGCTCTTTGACCCGTAATAGGTGAGCGGTGGTGTATTTAGTCCTCCCCATATCGATTTTTTGCCCTCCTTGCCATGTTGACAGCAGTATTTCCAGATGTTGTCCTAAGCTCGTCAAAACACCCCAAAACATCTTTGTTTATATCATACTACAATCATATGAAGTTTCAAGCATGGTCTATTAGCTCAATTCTGTGCAAAGTGATGATTAATACAAGGTACAGAATTAATTGAGGAGGAGGAGGGGCTTCAAAAAGCGCTAACCTAAATTCCAGCATATTTTTTGGCAGGAACAACTTTTTTTTCTCAAATGTTCTGATAGCAGGCTATCCAAGCTTTGCAACCATACCACACAAAGTGGGTGTTGTCAAAGAGAACAAAGGGTACTGGTCATCATCATGAAAAGGACCTGAGAACACCATATCAAATTAATTAGATGCCGGGCAATTTTGGACGCGACTGTATATATAATAAAAAAAGAAAAAAAGAAAAAAGGGAATGCAATGGCAGTGATCAAACACGAGAAGATAGGGTTAGTGTAGCACATTGCAAGCAGAAAGACTTCTGACATCTTTTCGGCCCGCCACATTTAGGTCGTTTCCTCCTCTTCCAAGCGCGAACGCGAGGCTCGGCGAGGCAGTCAAGGCTCGCGTCTGGCAGGGGATCTGGCAGGGTTGAAGATCGATGCGTGTGCTTCTTCCTGTTCGATAATGCGCCGTGGAGGGATGGCGAGGATGCAGGTTGCTTCATTTGAGGCGAGTGCTCGCCAGTCGATTCTGGCGTTGGGTGAGGATGAGTATTGGCTGATGAAGTTGAACGTTTCAGTGTTGAGGACTGCTCTTGAGCAGCTGATGCGTCAACTGCTAGCTGATCGAGTTTTGTTGGTTCTTGTCGACGGGTAGCCGGTGAAGGTTCAGGTGACGGTGTGGACAACGAATACGCTATACCGTCGACGACTGGTGAACAACGTTGCAATGGCACGAATTGTGCAGCCTCTCCAGCATGTGCCAGCAATATCGCCTCCTCCTGCACAACCCAATCAGCAGGCTGCAATGTCTCCAGCAATGTCGAGGGCGAACGAATGCCTCTGTCCAGGGAAGGCACAGGTGGGTATGTTTTAGTTCTCGTGGCTGCTTCTCGGACTCGTGATGGAGTGGGTAACAAGCAAAGTGTCTCAGCCGGCTCGGCTGGTGAAGACGAACGAGACTCTTTAGGCTCCGCTTCAGCCAAATCCTCTGTTTGACGCACTGTCGAAGGAGTCCTGAGAGAAGCACGCTCCTGACTCGAGCTCATCTCTAGCTTTATTACTGTTTGAGAAGCTGGTCGCACTGCAGTGCAAGGTCTAGAGCGCGCCGAAGATGCGGGCACTATGGATGGTTGGGGCATTGCTGAAGACGTTGGCGAGGCTGCTGGATCGGATGCTTGGGAGCAAGCTGGGTCGACGATGAGCGAAGAAGGGTATGGGCTGGTTGGTTCTACAACGTTGTTTTCTGCTATGGCTTCAGCGTCAACAGTGTCTTCTGGCGCCGTTGCCGGCAAGTCATCGTTCGTTACCTCAATGACCTGCTCCTCATCTTCCTCGTCGGAAACTAGATCGATATAGAGCCGTGAGGTGTTGTCGGTGATCTTGAGCAGGTCAGCGAGACCAAAGATGTCGTTGTAAGGCAGCGTCTCGAAGGGCGTGGTGCATTGCAGGAGCTCCTCAATGTTCTGCCGCTTGGTTCGGATTGAGTCGACGAGCTCTTCGTCCGAGTCGCTGTGCACTATCACTACGTCAGTGTCGTCTTGGTCTTCGGATGATGAAACTTGACGAGATGGTGATCGTCGATCTGTTCCTCGCGGCGGAACAAGTTTGCGGCTTGGCGGCGGTAGTGGTGGTCTGCGTCGGGCCATCAAAGCATCGTTATCTCCCACTGAGCTACTCCACATGGGATCGCCGAAGTCAATCACGTCCTCACCCTCAGCCTCTTGATCAATTTGCCCTGTATCGCCTAGCAAAGCTTTCCGGCGCGCCTCAGCTTGCAGGAACTCGCGCAAGTCCGGATCGTTCGCCGCCGGATCATCCTCTTGATCCTCCGACTCACTCGACGACACACCAGCCAGCTGCTGCGTTCCCCTATGTGCTTGAAAAGGCCCGTGTGTCGGATGAATATCATCATCATACTCATCCTCCCGATCATCCATCTCCCTTGCCTCAGGTCGATCTTTCCACCCCTGCAACTCTTCATCCTTTATAAACACTCCGAACTCCATGCTCTGTCTCAGACTCCGCAAGCTCCCTCTATCCTTGACTACGACGATGGGTTCGCCATTGGCTCTGTTTCCGAGATAGATCTCATCCTGCTCCTGTAAATGTGCGTCTTTGAAACGTTCGAAGATGCTATCCCATTTACGCTTTAGCCGTTGGGTGGACTGCTGATGGAGGTACTCGACTGTCTCTGTGCCATCAGGATTGTAGCGCTGGATGCTGTTGCGCATTTGGGAGGTGAATTGCAGCCGGCGACGCTTTTTTGGCTTGGGAAGGGGTGTGGTAGGCTCGTAGGTTGATGCTGGACGTGGACAAGATGGTCCTGCTTCCGCTCCGGGATAGCTCGGCTCGTATGGACCTGGTGGATACATGGCCACAAGCTCAATCAAAGGCTGCTAGTGGCAGTATCGCCTTCTCTTGCGATGGTAGCCAGGCTTCGAGCGAGGTTGTGGGTTGCTGGGAAGAGAGGAGGTCTCAAGTGTGTTTGCGAGAAGGAAGCTTTGAGTTAGTTGAATGCATGCGCGTCAGTCACCCAACACCCGATTCAGGGTCCAATCGAAACTCTTTTTTTTGATCATAACCCGATTCAAAGTCCCGATTCTGGGCACCTGTGCACGGGCCTGTCGTACAACACTGTTTCAGGAATTGCATAGGACATTGGACAAGCTTCTTCTCGTTTACCAACCACAACAAGCTTCAACAGCGCAGTCGATCATCTAAGCACCGCTCCATAGAGCCTCTTCAAGTAGCGAGGCAGCGATGGGCTCGTGACCATCTCATTCGAGCCCACCATGTACTTTGAGAGGAAGGAGCTGATCCAGTCCGTAAGTGTTTAACACGGTGCACCGCACATCTTTTAACGTCCTACATTGACACTTGAACTCATATCTTGTGTCCCCTTGTATCGACAGCTGGATCTGCTCTGCTTCGTGCTCTTCGTATACACCTGGCTGCTGGACAATCGCACCTTCTTGCTCGTAGTCAAAGCCGCTCTGCAGGTACAGTTCTGTAACCCGGTGCAGATGCATCCGACCTGGTCCCTCCCCTTCTTCGTCGTCTTCCTTTGCTGTCTCAACCTCATCCTCGCGCTAGCGCACCTACTTACACCGGCAAGCCAGACAAACACCGAAGATGCCATCCTCATTGACTTTGTCGGCCAAGTCACCTTGCCCGGCCGCGTTCAAATGTTCTTCATCGACGCATTCGTGTGCTTCGTTCAGCTGCTCATGACCGTTATCGCGTTCGAGACGAGCAAAGATGAGCTCAAGCCCGATGGTGAGCCCAGCGTGCTGGATGACCTTACCAGCTTGCTGGAACAAGACGATCTGGGACAGGGCTGGGATGTTCGCGATGAAGAAGCTACGCTCTTTGGTCTAGACGAGGAAGAGGAGAGGAAGAGACAACATACCAGTTTGACACATCATATCGCCGTTGTACGATTACGGCCAATCTTTGATCAGATCAGATCGAGACAGTTACTGCCTACACAGTCAGCGGACGAGTCAGATGGTGCACAGGAGGCATCCACACAATCTCCATTACAGCCTGCTTCAACCGTTGCAGATTGGGCAAGGCCGGACACAAGCCGCATTCGCCGCTTCTCACAACGTCCTCGCACAGCACTCCCCGACTCAAGTCGCCAAGGAGAAGAACGCGTCACAGAAGGCTTGGGTGCGATATCAGCAGACAACTCTTGGCCACCCATGTGGCTCATCATTGGGCGAAACATGATTGGGGGTGAGCCTAGTCTGCCCTCCTTTCGACCCATGCAAGGCCTTACTTCCATACCTGACAGCATCATGGCTCGCTTCGGTAGAAGCCTCAGCCAGACACCAGACGATTCTCAGTGGACAAGCATCAACCCTGACGCTCCACCAGAAACTTAGGCTTTGGATAAACATCATTACTTGTATTTGTATCCAACAGAATCCTCTCAATAACAACAAACCCCTTCGACGAGCACTCAAAAGCTTGAAACGAGAGATGGGAATGAGAATGTGCAATCCCTTCAAAACGTGCCTCCTCATATCTCGGTTCGGGGACGATCTGCAAGAACCGCCTAAACCCCGCATCACCCTCCCCCAAAGGGAAGAGCTACCGACACAGGATGGCATCAATATTTCCTGTTAGTTTAAGTCGCGAACCGTGGGGTGTATACAGGTCCGCAACTAGATAAGACAGGAGTAGACAACAAAACCCATCCAAAACGCTCAAGATCCAAGGAGGAGGCATCAGGACAGGGAGGGGAAAGGTGTATACAGAAAACAGGCGGGGACGTCTGCTTTTGGTTCGTATGTTCTGCATTCCTTTTGTGCAAAGAAAATCGCGTATGTGTGTGTGTGTAACGTAATGCAGATCCGTTCATCGGGTGAACGGAATGTATGTGTGAAGGTGTGGTCAAGACAAAGGAATAGGCGGCGTGGCGTGTGTTTCATCGTACCCTTGAGATTGCAGTTGAGCGTCGAGAAAGATCCTTGGTTCGAAGTGAAAGAGTTGGGACGAAGGCGGAGGTCGACAAAAGAACTGGAGAAAGAGAACACAAGAAGCAGAGAAGCTGGAAAGCAGAGAAGCTGAAAAGAAGTTGGCTATAATCACAAGAAATCACCACCTCCATCCATATACTCTCTTGAGCGAAACCAAGCTGCCTCCTCTAGCTTAGCGACTCGACAGGCACGATCATATCGCCTTTTTGGCGGGGTGCGCGGGTGTGTGTGGGATATGGAAACAAGTCGATATGTATTGTAGATAGGTGTGTGCGCATGTTGCTGTGAAACGCTTAGATGCTCGAAGGGTAGAGCATGACGCGAACACGAGCGGCGAAAGCCTGAGGAGGGATGTTGTGTGCGAACTTGGCACGAACAACACCCGAGTTACCGTGGGGACGGGTGATGCGACCCCAGATGACGCGGATCTTGGAACCACGGACCTCCTTGGTGGCCTTGTAGACGTAGGCGACACGCTTGCCGAGGTAGAACTTGGCCTCGTCGGTCTTCTCGACACCCTCAATCTTGATGAGGGAGGTGTGGCACCTAGCGACGCGCTGCGAGCGCTTGTGGCCCATGATCCTTCCCTTGACGTAAAGACGAGACTGGAAGAAAGCAATTAAGAAGAGTACGGGACGGGTCAGTGAATACTGCTGTTATTGGTGGGTGTTGTCGATATTGAGAGAGCCCGCAAGGCAGGAAATGCCGACATCGCCAGATGTACATGTTTGGACATCGTGCTGAAGATACTGAATTAAGGTTGTCGGAAGTTGGCCAACTAATACTGGAATGGTGTTGCAATGTCGATTGATTTCAATGCTGTAGGGGCCGAGGATACGTTTGCTCGGACTGAATGCGGTTATCCTTGCAGGTCACCCGTCAACGTCTCTTTTCGCGAGGATGATGTCCTGACATATCGACCTAATGAAGGCCCGCCAAGGCTTCAGCCGGCAAAGCCATTCACGAGTCGACAAGTGCACCTTGTTGCGCTTGCTCTCCGTGTTACCTGCAAACAGTCCTTGCCTACGGTCAGGCATGAGAATCCCCGATAGTTGCTGCTGTGCTTTGCTGACGACGCTCTTCCAAGCTTAGCTTTTATCCGATCGACGATCTCAACAGAACTTCTACGATATCTTCCATCCAGAGCCCTTATGTTGTATGCAATGGTTGTGTCGATTTGTCCTTGCGTCATTCCAACCGGGCACTCTACTACACTTCAACACGGATGACGATGTCTCATTTTCCTGGACGACAGCGACTTCACCCGCAATGTAGCGATGCGGTGAGCGCAGCTGGCACTGACTGCGATGGTACCGATATGGTCGATATGTTGGGTATAGGTGGATGTCGATTTGGCGGAATGAATCCTACGCTGGCTGAAGATGATCCTGGATGTGACTGACTGCGTTGTCGAAGGGGCTCTCGTTAATCGATGATATCTTACCATTTTGACGAGATGTGATGTGTTGATGGTCTTGACGGTGGAGCAGAAGGAGATGTCGACGACGAAGACACACTCTCTCAGCTGCTACAAGCGCAATTCGAGATTTCCATTGTTAGCGCAGCAGCACACACTCGAGATTCTCAACCTCAAATTCCTCCTTCCGATTCTTCCCTGGCTTGCAGACTGCGATTAAATCTTTCGAGGCAGCAGATGGCTTTCTTGGCTTTCTTTCCTTTTCATTGAAGTCGGCCGAGGAAGATATTTCGGCACGTGCTCAAAAGCAGATCTCTTATCGACACCACAAGGCAACTCTGGCTCCCGATCCTGATCAAAATGCCAGATCCAAACTTTTCGAATTTCGGTGCTTACACTTTTGTGAAGGAGGGTCCACGCTGCAACACGTTCAGTGTCGCGATCGTTGTCACTACCGCCACCACTCTCATCGACCATCTCCTTATCATCAACTTGGTCAACAGTTTCATTACATCAACATCCCCATAAACACTAAGCACCCGCGCTTGCAGCCCATCATGACGCGCACACGACACGGCAAAAAGACACACCACGCTCGTCGCGATGTCAAGCGAGGCATGAGGACAAGAGCCATGAAGCTCCATCCTGATCAGATTCAGGCCAACCTCAAGGACCCCAAGAAGCTCGAAGCTTTGCAGAACCCCAAGGAGCTCGATGTCGAAAAAGCCGGTCTCGGTCTCTTCTACTGTATTGAGTGCGATCGACACTTTCCTTCGCAAAAGGATCAGCTCAGCCACATTGCGTCCAAGTTGCACAAGCGTCGCGCGAAAAAGATCACCGAGGAGCCCGCCTACACGATCGAGGAGAGCTTGCGAGCTGTCGGTATCGGTATCGACAACAAGCAGCGAACATCAAAGCCCGCTGAAGAGCCCGTTCAGGAGATGGCCTGAGCGCACCAGCAGCTTTCGATTCGATCAGGCCCCGATATTTTCTACCTAGAGCGACCACGCCAACAGGAGTCCACGTCAGAAACTACCTGCGTCAAGTATCGCTGCCGCCCTCGTTGCGTCCCACTTGTGATCGTATCCAATGACGAGCTCAGCATCAGAGCGTAACTAGTGTACCACACTTGCGCTGCCTGCGATCACACATCAACGGTCCAACCGACGTCTTCCGCCGTTGCTCTCGCGGTCCTTTCAAACAGTTCCAGCTGATCTATTGCAGTCTCTTTGCTATTGCCTAGCATCACCCATATACCCACAAGCATGTATTTTTACGCAATCTCTATCGTTTCCATTTTTCGTCCAACACGTCGCTCAAGCTTGTGTTTTCTCAGAAGCGCACAAGCACACAAGTGCACAAGAGTTTGTGCTCACCACTGCATCACAGAGAGGAAGAGGCTGAGCAATATCGTCTTGAATTGGGTGATATGGTCAACCTCGGGCCCACCTTGAGGATGAGCTTCGTTTCAACTTTTTTGTTTTTTTTTTGTTTTTTTTTTGTTTTTTTTTTGTTGTGTTGGCTGAGAGCTGTGAGTGGAGTATTCCGGATTCCGAATTCCGAGTTTGCAATGCGCACGCCATGTCACGTGCAGCATTGTTTCGCATCAAAGTTCAAGTCAACTTAACACGAAGATCAACGCGCTGCTCTTCAACTTGGTCAACACTTGACCTTCCTTTTGCATCCCTCTGTTGACCACCTTCAACCCTCTCACCACCCGCCACACCTCGGCGATTGAGCTGCATAGATTCATCATGGCAGCCAGCGGTGCATCAACCTCGATCGTCAGCTACGACTGGGGCACTTCATCCGATCTGAAGGCGCTCTACACACAGACATACACCATCTTTACATCTTTACAACGTATCCATCAGGAGGCTCTTCTCACAGATCGCGCAGGCCACGGTGCTGCAGGAACATCTGTGCTACCATCTGCGGAGACCATTCAATACTACAACAGGATCAGCGAGCACTACGCACGAGCCGTCCAGGACTATCTTGAAAGGATACAGCTCGACGACTCTGTGGATACCGCACAGTTTCAGGCATGGCGAGATGCACAGACTATTCTTAGGCTCGCCGAGGTATTGTACTACCAAAGGATGGTAGAGGCATCAGTGTCGTCGGCGAGGAGCTTCTGCACTGGCTCAACTCGTTCGACGTTGCACCCACCACTGAAGAAGGCCAGATGATTGCGGAATCGGCTGTCCCCATGAACACCCTTCCTACTGGGACTACGTCCTTCGATGCGTGCTTCGCGGCTTCCACACCTCAGCAGCCTCTGTACTCAAATCGCTCGACTCCCACTCTTCGCCTGTCATCCAGAGGAGTAGCGCAGAAAGCAGCCCACAAACTCTCTCAACACTGCCGCTCGATCCACCAAGTTTCCATGGAACACGAATTTGT
>JALCUT010000022.1:0-266614 GCA_022963115.1 Ustilago tritici | reverse complement strand
CCCTAACCCTAACCCTAACCCTAACCCTAACCCTAACCCTAACCCTAACCCTAACCCTAACCCTAACCCTAACCCTAACCCTAACCCTAACCCTAACCCTAACCCTAACCCTAACCCTAACCCTAACCCTAACCCTAACCCTAACCCTAACCCTAACCCTAACCCTAACCCTAACCCTAACCCTAACCCTAACCCTAACCCTAACCCTAACCCTAACCCTATCCCTATCCCTATCCCTATCCCTATCCCTATCCCTATCCCTATCCCTATCCCTATCCCTATCCCTATCCCTATCCCTATCCCAATCCCTATCCCTATCCCTATCCCAATCCCACTAAGGTTTCATCACAAGCAAAGGCCTCAACAAATCAAGTGACAATCGTCATGTGCAGTGATGGTGAGAAATGCAGCAGCAGCAAGAACAAAGCGGTGACAGTGTAAAAGACAAAGGATGATGATGTCAACAAAGGTGTTGTAAGGCTGAGCAGTTGTGCGGTCTAAGCGTGAGAGTTGTGCTGCAGCTCTGCATTGCTCTCAAGCTGTGTGTGCGTTGCTCCAGCTGTGCGTTGCTCTCGAGCAGTGTGCTGCTCAAATTGCGCTGCTCCAGCAGAGTGTGCGCTCCTTCGAATTGCGTTGCTCCAAATTGCACTATCCAGCGAAAATAAATTTGTTTGAGTTGCGGCACTTGAGCAGTGTAAATTTCGAGTGCGTTGGGGCTCAACGCACGACGCGTCCATGTGACATTTGGCGAAGCGCAATTGTGCGCTGTCTGCAAGCAAGACACACGGGCTAGGGCTAGGACCTCGATAGTACCGATCTCGATGAACTCTGTCAGAACCCTTCGTTTGCCCGATCCTACGATTCCTGTGCCTGGACTCTCCTCATATGATTCCACTTCTTCCTGTGCATCCGGTCCTATGACACATTCAATCATAGCATACAAGTGGATCCGCATCCACTCTACTACTTATCTCACCCTTTAATTGTTTCTGTACCCTTGCAATTGCAGAGCATTGCAAGATATCTCAAGCGAGTGTGTCATATCACCCTTGGGACATCGTCTGAAGGCAGTGTATCCACTGTGGTCCAGCGATCCTCCAAAGGCCGTGTTCTCCACTGTGGTCTGGCTTGAACTCCATCTGTAGGCAATACCTTATTGCAGTCCAGACATCATTCCATTGTCGAGCAATTGGCAAGCACTACAAACACTTGTGTTTCTGCTGTTGTCGACATCTCATTCCTATCATAATATACCAAGATCATCTTCAACATTGACATGCCGCATAGCCTCTGGATGGAGCATTCAAGGTGGTTAGTCGAAACCTACTCTTATCCATCTTTATGGCATATTCCATGGAGATACAATGTAAAGAACCATTCCCGCACTTTTCATAGAAATCTGTTGTATCAGACTTCTATAGCAGATTCAACATAAGGGAATATTATTGCACTTCTCACAGAGATCTGCCATACTAGATTTCTATAGCAGGTTTCAGGTTTCAGGCACGCGACCACTTACACCCGTCCGAAAGGAACCAGACCTGTTCAACTGTTCCTTAGATGCCCCAGCCACTACAGATAGCCAAGGTGTTATGCGCTTTGAGGTTGAAGCCATTGTGGGTCAACAGTGCCTCAGGAACTATGTTCAGTACCACATCAAGTGATGCGGAGACCCCTGCACCACATGGGAGTTCGAGGATGGCTGTGACGCTGCTATCCAAGACTGGCGCCCCAAACAGGGATTGACACCAGGAGCACTCGCTCACGCACTTGACTCTTCTCTGTCTGAACACCCAATTGCTTTCATTTCCACCACAACGTCCCCAGCAGACTCTAAGCTTCTCGGCCTCAAGCTCGAAATCTCCTGCTTGGCGTGGGCTGTTCACTGCTTCCAACATTTTCTTGAGGGTGCCATCAAGATCACAGTTGTCACTGATCATGCTCCCCTCAGTGCAGTCCTTCAAAGCCACTCGCCCAGCATGCACTAGTTCACTCCCTGTATTGAACAACTCTGGGCCTACCTGATGCCCTTCCTCAATTCAATGGAATTTGTTCACAAGCCAGGCAAGCAACATTCCAATGTCAATGCCCTTGCTCGCCTATTGACACAGAACGGCCTTCATTGACCACATCTCGGCTTCCTTCTTCTCGCAACTGCAACTTCCCTCACCTTCATTGTCCTTATCACCCTTTCCCACAGCATCTTTTGAAGCTCTTGCCTCTCGTCATGTATTGTTCTTCCTGTCTCCGTTTCAGTTTTGTTCTAGCATCTGTGACCGTCTCTCTTCTGTCTATGTTGTCATGTACATATGGACCGTCCTCTGCCTCTTTCGTGAGGGATGTACCGGGTCACGCTCATCTTGGCCTCTCGGCCGGGATGTTCGTGGCCACGACGAGATATCACTCTCGTCGTTGTCAGCCTCTCTAGCCTCTAAAAGATCATCGATTCACCACCTCATCTTGCGACTGCTCTGCAGCACAGACATATATACTGTTCATCGTCTTGTACTTAGCTCTTACATGATTCGCCGCAGGCTCTTCAACAGTTTTGACACCAGTGTGCTTGCAGCAAGCTTCCAACATGTTGGCATTGTCACAGTCTCAGGACTATCTTGTAGGCATCCTCCACGACGCTAAGCTTGCAGCCAGCTGATATGGCGCTTGCTTGACGACTCTGGAACCATGGGTCAACCACCTAGATTGTACTACTGCTGAGGACCGGTGTGGAGAGACAGAGCGTAGTCATAGCAACGCATCCCGGCGGTTGACAGCTCGAGTATAAGGCAGCGTTGACCTCGAAGGCCGGCATGTTGAGGTTGTCGATGGTGTTGCCAGCCTGCTCACAGCCGACGTTGTTGATGGCGACGCTGAGATTGGAGAAGCATAGGCCGTTGGAGCACTCAACGATTGCAAACAAGATGGCCTTCGGGATAGGCTTTCGATGCGCAAGCGACACTCGCAGCCCGCCGATTCAGACAGGAGATCAGAGACAAGAGCAAAGCCAGCGATGAGAGAGTAAGGTATGGATTGAGAGCAGCATTGCTTTGACGGCGTTCAAGAAGGTAACACAAGGATGCTGAGGAAAACGACGGTGGCTTCGACGAGTGATGGCATCTTTCGTTGGACGTCTGTAGGCTCAGCGGATGGATTTCCACTTGTCAAGCAAAGCCTTGGCCAGGGTATAGTAGTCTCCAAGCTGACCTTTCTCGGTTAGACCCTTGACAACAAGGTGATACTCGGGGATAGCAAAGGCTTGGTTGATGAGGATCACTTTGAGGGCATCATCGTCGACAACTCGGCCGGAAGCCTGCTTGTATTCGAGCGAAAGAGATTGAATACGATCGATGAGGTTATTGATGTCTTTGCCGCTGATCTTGAGCTGACAGAGACGCATGAAGAGAAGGCACGAGGCGGGGGTGTCGTTGGCCATGGTGCTAAGAACCTTGACAAGAAACAGTTGGAGGAGATCGTAAGCAGAGACGAGTATTGGGTTGAGCGGCTTTGATGAGTTATATACCTTGCGAATCAAACGTGGCTAGCGCACGAACGTGCTCAGTCTCGATATCGAGCATGCACTTCCGAGATGAAGGGCACGAGCTCATCGGTGGGGATGTAACGGGAACGTGAGAATGCGACAGGGAGCTACGTCACCTTTCATCCGCATGTTGCTTGCATCTGTGAGAGTCACAGCCTCGACGTCGATGGAGCACCGTTATCTGCAACGCTTCTCTGACGCTCTGCGTACCACTCGCAGATCTCGTCGACCACAGGCTGCGTGCGGCCTCTATACATGTGATCCGCGCCTTCGATCAGATGAAGTCGATGCGAGTTGCGTCTTCGCTTCTTGTTGCTGTCGAGTGCTGCAAGATAGCTGTGTGCATCCTGCTCGAATACTGTGCGGTCTGCGGTGCCATGCAAAATGAGCCTGTTCACATGCGACCAAGGAGATGGCTCAGCGACTCGCCAGTTGGTTGGGCATCAAGGTACGCGAAACTTACACATCCGTGTTCGTGCTTAGCGCAGCTACGAACTCAGTGGGATACTTGAAAGCCGACATGTTCTTCAAGTCCTTCGGCCAGACGATATACTCCTTCTTCTTGCCCGCACTGGTGATCTGCCACCTGTAGAAGCCTTCTCTGTCAAAACCTTCTTGAAAGCTCGCATAAGTCTCCAAGACCTTTTGCATATCCCATCTTCCCGAACACACCACCAAATTTGGCACAAAGCTTCTCCCTCCGTCTTCTTGCAACTTCTTCTCGCCCTTGCCGAGGTACATCCACGAGATCATCGACCCGCGCGAGTGACCGACAATCAGATCCAGCACGTAGCCTTCCTTACGATGCAGATATGAGACGACGGTCGAGAGATCTTGGACATCGTTCCCGAGGTCACCCATAGTCCAGTCGCCCCCAGAGTCTCCATTTCCGCGAAAGTCGAAGCGACAAGAGTCGATCGGCAGTGCTTGCGCTAGCTGCTTGTGATAACACTGGTTCTTGTGTGCGAGGAGACCGTGTAGGATGAGTGCGATTCGACGAGGTTGCGTACCATTCGAGCCAGGGTTGCGGTGCAAGATGCCGACCAGGTCCACTCCGCGTTGGACTGAAGGTATGCGCAGTTCGTGTTCTTCGCCATTCATCTTGCGAGATGCAGTCTAGAGCTTGACCAAGTGTTGCAGATGGTGGTGCTGACGACAGCGGCCAAAGCTCGGCAAGCGCATAACCCCCGGCAAAGGTAAGTAGCCGGAAAGCCGGAATTCTTCGCGTCAAAAAAAAACTTATCGTGCGAATGGATAGATGCGCATTTTCCAACTGTAGGCGAAGTGGCACGTGACCAATGCGCAGAACTTCATTTTTGTCGCAATGCTTTTTAAATTCTCCTCCGCGACCAAAAAGACGTCGGAAATTGTGCCACAAAAATACGCTCAAAGCCTTGCGTCGACACTATCGACACACACACTTGGATCGTGGGTAGAATAGGGTTTGCAATTCAGCTGTCTCTAAGGAGGAGGACGGATGACGACAAACGCAGCTTGCTCGTCAATCTTGAACGTTGCTCTACCATCAGCATGCTTGAGCAGTGTCGTGCTTCCCTTTTTGAGCGTTGTCGTTGCCCCGGTGCCATTCTGGACCCGCACTTGGACCTCGCCTCGGAGCACAACTACCAACTGGAAGCTAGCATCCAGAACCGCATCCTTTTCGAACCTGTCCAGCCTGAAGTACTTGAGCGCAGCTTCGGGCAAGAGATTGCTCGTTGCCCGCTCTTTGCCTCGTGTGACAAGCTTCGAGCGCTCCTCGTCAGTGAGGATGGTAGTGGTGACAGCAGTAATCGCCTTTTCGAAGCCGAGACCGAGATGGCCGTGTTCTCTGCCGTCGATCTGGAAATGCCTCCATTCGAGCAAGATGGAGAGGTCTTCCGGTTCCTGCACTTCGACCAGCAGGATGCCTTCACCGATCGCGTGCAGCAGGCCTGGTGGAACGTAGACCGTGTCTCCTTCATGCACTTGCACTCTGTGCATCAAAGCGAGCATTGTCTCGATATCTTGCTTATCCACCATATCTAGCATCTCTGCTTCCGGAATGTGCCGCTTGAGACCGAGGTATACTTGGCCGGGGGTGAGGATATGCCATGCTTCTGCCTTGCCGTGCTTCCGCTTGAGGTGCACCCTCGCCCAATCGACGTGTGGATGCGCATGGATGGGCAGCCGCTGTCCAGCATCGAGGAGCTTAATAAGCAGCTTTGTATCCTGGCCGTACCTTGAGACATGGTCTTGGCCGAGCCATGAGATGGGGTCATCCCGGATCTCGTCAAGCAGAAGTGTATTGCTGTTGGGTAGACGTGTGAGACCGAGTGTGTCGTGGCCAGCGCGGCATGTTGTCGATGCTACCCAATCCTCAGGCTCCCGGTTGCTGGTGCATGGCTCGCCGCGGAACGACGAGATTTGGGGACCGCCGAGGTAGAAGCGTTCTGGAAGCTGATGTGATGGCAAGATGATCGGGCCGCTGATTGCAGCAGTAGCGGGGGCTCGATGGTCTTCGCAGGATGGGCCTGCCATGTTGAATGTTTCTTGGTAAGTCCTGTTAGGAAGAGGCAATCCTCAGAGTAGGGCTTATACACTAGGGCTATGGTCGAGGAGATGATGCAATAAAGCCCATGGTGGGACGCATCGACCGCTTGTGAAAAACTCAACCCACTTCTTCAGTCATACCAAACAGAGCAGACGGCCAACTCGGTCATGCGTCGGACTGCAGCGTCAAAGAAGGAGGGAGAGGAGAAAGACGGGCGTCGGTGGTTGGAATGCAAACACACCGAGCGCCCTTTTCGCCGGTCGGTGTTCCATTCAACCGACTCAGCAACAGAGAGCAGACGCTGAGGACCAAGGCAAAGCCACTGACTCGCATGCTTGTGTTTGCCTTTCCCACGCAATGCCTTAGGTGGTAGGAAAGTGGGAGCAAGTAGGCGGCGGGACGTTTCCCTTCCCGCTCGTCTGTTTATATACACTTTCGCCCCTTTCTCCTGCCCATCACTACTCTATCCAACTCTGCCTCGGTCTCATCGCAGTACTATACTTGCCAAAAATGGCAGCCTCGACAGCACCGGTAATCGTCAACGCAGCCGCCCAGCTCGAGATCGACGTCGACACGCTCGACATCGCTCTCACCCAGCAACTCGGATCGCTTGGCGTCCAGGCCAACGACATGACCTCGAACCAGTTCATCGTCGCCGATGCGCTTGCACTTCCCGCTAACGCACGTCTGCTCGAACAGGTGATCCGCGCAAGCCCGGGTGCAGACTGGCGCACGGTGCTTGATCGAATCAGCGTCAGACTGTGCTCTCTCAACCTTGGCAACATCGCCGGTCGGGCTCTGCTGCAGGCGTCGCCCTCGCATGCGTACAACACGGAAGCGATCGTGGCTCATGCTTTGGCGTATGCAAACGAGTTTGCTGCCCTCGGTGTTTCGAAAGATAGGTTCTGTATCAAGATTCTGAGCACTGGACCTGGTATGCTTGCTGCGCGGATTCTCGAGAAGGAGCATGCCATCCGCACACTGGGAACTGGGCTCTTCTCGGTGCCACAGGCACTGGCCGCTGCTCAGGCTGGCTGTCTTTGCATCTCGCCATACTACAACGAGATCCTGGCTCACTTTGCTCCGCCCGAGAAGCAAGTCGTTTATGAGCATCCGGAAAGGCAACACCCCATGTCGGCTCGGATGGCTCACATCTACCAAGCGTACCGCCAGCTCACCCTCGACACACCTGGCACGCAGCCGCCGGTGATCAAAGCTGCCTCGTTCATCGCGCTGAATGAGGTTTTGGCCATGCCGGCATTGGGTGCGCAGCAGGCAACGATCCTGGCGCCAACACTGGCGCAGATGTGTGCGCTTGCCGCTCCCGTGCCTACAGGCAACGTCTATCGCCCGAGCAAGACATACGTGCTCGAGCTACCGGAGGCTACCAAGCCCCTCTTGAACCTCGATCCACTCAGAGCGGATGGCAAGGCACAGAACTTCAACGTAGGCCGTGTCGATTACTTGGCCAACGGAGCTGAAGAGTTGCAGAACGCGATTGCCGAAGACGCCGAGACAAAGAGGAGGATCGATGATGCGGTCCAGGTGTTTGTCAAGGCCGAGTTGCAGGCCAAGGCGATCATTGTGGCCGCCATGGCTAAGGTCGATGGGGCCGCAGCTTGACATGCTTCGCTCGCTCGTACATAGAATGGAATAGACGTTAGAAGCGCATCATTGCCAGGGGTGTGAGTGTGATGAGTGCTGAGCATTGTTATTGTAGATATCGTCATAAGTTGCCAGAGCATCCCTTTCGAGCTTTGCATCATCCTTACCATCAAACCTGTGAGGGTCGAGTTGTTTGACCAAGCATGCATCGCCTTGCTTCACTTGGCCTCTCATCACATCCACTACAAGCTGAGCAGAAGCAGCAGCATGAGTAACCCAAACGGCACAAGCCATCCATACTCGCTCTTTCACCCCTCCGCACCAATGGCTTACCATCAGGAGTGACGCTAAATAAGCCATTAAACAGCCTACCACTCGCCACTTTTGCCGGATGCACCTCGAAAGTCTCTCTGCCGTTTGCTTGAGGAGCAAGTCCAGCGCGGTCTGAAGAACTGGTTGGAAGCTTCTTTCCCACTTTCCCTACGCACTGCTGGTGAGATGAGATCGAGCAACAGCAATGGGATCACGACCATAGCTTCCAATACCATCTTGCAAGCTGTGGTCTCGAGCATAGACATGCGCTTCAGGATATCGCACTAATGCAGCCTTGTTTTCCCTGAACTCGCTTCGTTGTGCTGTGTAGGCGTAGCGATGGGCCACTGGAACGATCCGTAGGCTGGCTAGAAGGGTGCCAGTCGAGATTCCTGTGCACAAAACTACCTCTGCTGCTTTGATCTCTGTGCCATCGCTCAAGATAACTTTTCCGCTCTCAACAGACTTGACTTGCGCATCGACCAAAGATGCTCCTTTGCTCTTCACTTCAGCTTGCTGCGTTCTAGCAATCAACTGCGCATTGGCGGTGCTATATTTGTCGAACAAGCCAGCCTGGACGCCATTCTCTTTCACAAACTACGGCGCAAGATGCAGCGTTTCTACACCATCTACCATCTCCGCTTTCAACGCTAGCTTGCGTGCTTCCTCGCATCGTAAACGCAAAGTTTCCAACCCAATCGAGCTTTGCGCTATCTCCAAGCCACCCACAACACTAAACGCATTAGGCATGGCCGAATAGTATCCAACACTACGCTTCGCAAGTTCGGTTAGCGCAGGTACGGTGTTGTATTGCCCAACGTATCCTGGTGCATGACCGGTTGAGCCGGGCAGTGTCGAGACATTACGGTCCATGAGGACTTCCTCAATGATCCGGGTTTGAGGAGAGGATATTGGTTAGGATCGAACCAACGATTCCTGCCCCGACCGATGATCGTTCGTTCGTGCTTTGCAAGGTAGCGTTGAGACCAACTGGCTGAGGAGAGGATCGGTGGTGAGGGTCGTCATGTCTGTTGGAGATGGCAATGCGACAGTGCAAGGAGGAACAAGGAAGCGAGCGCTTGGCTGGAGAAGAACAAGTGTAATGGCATGCGTGCACCCACCTGGTTGGACAACATACTTGCTCAATCTTTTCCAGAAAGAGACTGGCTAGGGAGAAGAGAAGAAGGAAGGAGCAAACTATGAGATGGAAAGTACAAGACTCGATGCAACGAGTCTAATGCCGAAGGAAGCGATCCAATATGATGATATATGCTGACATAAACCTAATCTGGGATCTGACGGAACCGATCTGTCCAGAGATCAGGTACAACACAGCCCCGCTCGTTGTCAAGCTAGATCATGAAGTAGGATACTCCTACATTTGGCATGTACCTCATAGATGTATATATATCAAGCTGAGAACACTAGGTTCTCACCACATTCACTTAGTCAATCAAGTATATATGTTTCTGTCTAAAATAACAGTGACATCGTACTCAGACTCTCCCCGATTGCCAGTTATCGGGACCGAACTTCTTCATAGTTTTTCATCTAAGACTCTTGTCTAGTGAAATGAATTACCAATGTTAGATCTAAGATAATTATGAGAGGGGTCATGACCCAGTCATGACAAAGTGATCATATCTGACATTGTTGAACACTATATTGAATCATGCCAAAACTTTTGATTGCAAAGCTAGAGCAAACAGCTTACATCACACCTGTTCTGATTGCTGTCTTCTGTGTGCCTCATGCTGTCAGTCCTGTCTCTCCTGCCATTCAGTGAAAGCCAATGTTGTCATTGCCATGCTTTGAGATTCTGCTGTTGTATCCTCAAAAGAGTCAGCATGAGAAGCAAAGAGTGCAGTGACCATCTCCTCGCTAAGATCCAGTGCTTTCTCCTACCTGAACTTCTGATCTCAGTTCTGAGACATGCCCTCCATGGCAGCAGCCTGTTCCTGTTTGTATTGCTACTTGTTTTCCCTTCCTTGTATCCTTGCATCTTCTGCAGCCTGCTGGTATGCTTCCATCCCTGATGTGGTCTCCAGCACTTTGGCTTCAGATAGAGTCTGTGATGCCCTAAGGTACTCTGCCACCTCATCTGGTCGATTGGTAACAGCTTGCAAACATATGCACAATGGTACAAGCCTGATCTCACAGGGTCTGCGCAGAAGACCCTGGACATGCATGAGAGGCGCTGTGCGCATGAATCGCGGAATTGGGTGAGTGTCACCAGAATGAATAGATGTCCGTTCTCTAAGTCCAGAGCATTGGGGAGTGAAATGCTTATACTTCAGTGTTGTGTGAATCGGGTACACCAGCTAAGGGACTAGCTGGTGTAGTGGTTTTACTGCTCACTATGTTTCGGTTTGGTTACCCAATTCTCGATCCCTGACACGATGGACACGAGGGGGGCCCAGCACTCAGATGGAGTGGGAGAAACCCCTAGGACATAATGAGGTCGCTTGCCCTCACGCTAGCTCAGAGGCAAGGAGTACGAGGGACTGGAACACAGACAGGAGGTGTATGGGACAAGTAGTAGTAGGAGGAGGAGCAGGGCTGAAGGAGAACCACACCCCCTGAAGGGAGCAGGAGCAGTGTCACAGGCAACGCTGCGAGAACACTATATAACCACACACTCCCTTTGTCATAGTAGTCAAGTGGATCCTCATCCACTCTACACTTAACTAGCTATATCTTCACCATATCATATACTTAGTTGTTTCCATCAACAGTTGCAATTGCAGGACATTGCTTCTATCTTAGCACATGTGTCATATCACTTCTACTTGACGTCATCCATAGGCAGTGCTCCACTGCAGTCCGGATATCGATCAATACCAAAGGTGGTCTCATACTGTGGTCTGGCTCTATCAATCTCATACCAAAGGCAGTTGTCCACTGTGGTCCGGTTATCAATCAATCAACTCAATTGTGTGACTGTCAACATTATGGATGCTTGTGTCATGACAGATGCTGTTGCACCACACCCTGGTGTAGTCTCAAGTAGGTTTGCTAGGGCCTTGATTGTGCTGCGCTACCACTGGACAAAGTGTCCACAGCAGTTAGTCAGAATCTGTTCTGAATTTGTGTTACAATCTATTCCAGTGAGAAAGATCATAAAAGGCTTATACAATAGATTTCACTGAGACCAATCCTAGTCAGCCTTTACGATAGATTTCGGGTTCCAGGTGCGCGACCGCTAACATAGAGGTCAATTACAATTGGTCCTGGTGAAATCTCTTGTATGAGCTCCTTAAGACCGGTCTTGGTGAAATCTCTTGTATGAGCTCTTTACACTCAGTTTCACTGGGATCAATTGTAACATTGCTCTCGAACGAGGTCTGGCTGACTGTCGTGAACACTCCATTCAGTGGTAGCACAGCACAATCAGGAATCCTAAGTGACTTGCTGTAGCTACACTATCATATAGTACAATAGCGTCTGCCTCAACATGAGTGTCTGTAATGTTGATGGCCAAACACTTGGTTTGGAATGGTTGGTAACCAGACCACAGTAGAAGACTGCCTTTGGTATGAGATCGAGAAAGCTGGGCCGCAGTATGAGACTGCCTTTGGTGTCAAATGATGTCTGGACCACAGTGGAGTTCCGCCTACGGATGATGTCAAGTAGCAGTGATATGACACATGTGCTGTAGTAGAAGCAATGTCCTGCAATTGCAACTGTTTGATGGAACAACTAAGTATATGATATGGTGAAGATATAGCTAGTTATGTGTGGAGTGGATGAGGATCCACTCTTCTACAATGGTGAAGTGAGTATATATATAGACTCCTACAGTGTTGCCTGTGACACTGCTCTTGCCCCTCCTCAGGGGTGTATGATCTTCTCGACACTGCTCTTACGGCTTCTACTCCTGGTCCCTTATGTGTCCTGTCTTGTCCCCACTCCTTCTCCTCCTGCTTTTGTCGAGGCAGCCAAGTGTGGCTTCATTATTGACAGGGGTCGCTCCCACCTCCTCCGAGTGGCGAGGCGCACCCTCTTCTCTTTCATCTTGCTCCTTGTAGCTTCCAGTCCACAGCATCCATCTTCCTATGCCGAGTTCATTGTCACATAGGGGTCTCTCCCCACCTCATCTGGGTGGTGAGCTCTTCCTTTGCATTCCCCTCCTTATGAGTCACTGCTAGTTGCCCGTGGTGGCACCGAGCCTCCTGCGCCTGTCACCATCTATCACTCAGGGTCACCTGACCCCTATGCCTTGATTGTCTCCTCCTTGGTGGTGTGTCTTGCAAGATCAGTGTGATTAACTCCCTTTGCTTGGTTTTGTTGGGATCTGTTGTACAGTCTCTCTTCCACCAACCTCAACAAGTTCTGTCATAAGGTCTCTCTTCCACCGATCCCAATGAACTCTGTTGAAACCCACCACTTGCCCGATTCGATTCCTCGATCTGTGTGCACAACACTTCTTATGCGGGTCCAATCCTTCTGCACATCCGGTCCTATGACACCCTCGAGGTCAAGGAGCATGACAAGCAAAGGGGTGAGGACAAGACAGTGGCCCTACAGGACAGGAGGAGTAGGAGGAATGGGAGCAGTGTCCGGAAGGTCATACACTTGTCAAAAGGAGCAGGAGCAGTGCCACAGACAATGCTGCACTAACCCATATAAACCCTTGCCGCACCATAGCAGATGAGTGGATCCCCATCCACTCTACACTTAACTAACTATATCTTACTGTAATGTATACTTAGTTGTCTTGTCAATAGTTGCAATTGCAAATCATTGCTTCTACTCTGAGCATGTGTGTTGTATCACCACTCCTTGATGTCATCCATGGGCAGAACTCCACTGCGGTCTGGATATATCAATTGACACCAAAGGCAGTTTACTATTGTGGTACGGATATCTCAATCTCATACCAAAGGCAGCTCTCTACTGCAGTTCAGACAACCATTACCAATACAAGAGGAGTTGCACCAACTTGCAGATGCATGCCGAGAGAAGCAATGCATGGGCAGACATATGTCAAAGCGTGAGAAAGCATCAGACTTGGCATAACAGAGTGTGGCGAGGATAGAGTACAGGCAAGAACAGGAGGACAAGGAGGGGAGTAGCATAGGTACAGGCTATCGAAACAAGGGGGAATGTTACTAGGCGATGACAGGCAATACAAAAAAGGGAGACAGGCCAGACGAGATGGATTATAGCGACAACAGAAAGCCTTGGCAGCAAGAAGGCAAACAAGGGGCGGGTTAGGGTTTTTTTAGACCTTGATCGTAGCAGCAGAAGCACTGTTCGCCTTGGAAACAACATCCGAAGCTGAACTCCACTCTCTTTCATGTCTCGTGCCTGCCTCGCCTGCCACTCGGTGAGGTTGTTGTTGGGTGGGATCCAAGCCATCACCTTCTGATCTTGGTCTACCTTGCCCCGGCCGTTGCTGCTGCTGCTGTTGCATATGGTCAGTGGAGAAGGCAGGTCCGATGGGCCCTCTAGCATGCGCTGAAGCATAAGCACCGGGAGGACCTTGCGACACTGGTGGCCCGGCAGCTTGAGGATGCATATACGCAGGATGAGGAGCCATGGAAGCAGGAATGCCCATGCCAGCCGGACCCATGGAATGGTGCGGATCGACTGCATGCGGTCCAGCGGGATGCGGCGCCATTGGCATCGTCATGGGCATCGCCATGGGCATCGCCATTGGCATTGCTGGTAGTGCTTGTCCTCCCGTCGCTTGGACCAGTTGAGATTTGAGAAACATGTTTTCGTTGCGTAGAGCGCTGACGGTGTTTTGCAGGTTTTCGTTGTCATTTTGGAGATATTCGACTTTGGCTTGGAGGGATGCAAGCCATGCTTTTTTACGTTGACGACATTTGAGTGCCGCTTGTCGGTTACGTTCGAGAAAGTTCTTACGTTTCTCGTCCATATTACCACATTCGCCTTTACCGTCTCCGTCATCGTCGCTGTCCCAATGTTGGTCATCGTCATCGCCGTTTTCAGACTTGTAGGATGGACCACCGTCGAAAGCAGCGTGTGCATTTACATTTGCATTTGCATTTGCATCTGCATCTGCATCTGCATCCTTCCCTGTTCCTGCTGCTGCCGCCTTGTTGTTATGCGCAGAAGCAGCAGCGTTGGCGTTGGAAGCCTTCTTGCCACCTTTAGCCGTCTTTGCCGCTTTAGCCGGTGGAACGTTGATCGAAATAGGAGCACCAGCATCAGCACCACCACCGTTAGCGTTGGCGGGAGTATTATCCTCGGCGGAATTAGCCTTCTTTCGCTTATTCCCGTTGGGCTTGTCATCACCTTTTTTGCCAGCAGCACCACCCTTTTTGCCGTTAGCAGGCTTGGACTCGTACAACCGAGTGGCCGAGTGGCCAGCATCTCGCTTGGAAATCTCGTCATGTGCTCGACTCAACAAGAACAAACCCGAGGCAGCATTCTGTTGATCGCCATTGGCGCCTTGCAAAGGCTTTTGCATCATCTCTGGACTGATGTTTCGATGGGAATCAGCTTTCACTTGGGCTTTGAGTTTGGATCCACTCTGCTGTGGCGCCTTGGCATGGGGGAAGGAACGGCTGAAAGCGAGGTCAAAAGCGTTGTGTGCATCCGTGGGTCTGCCGGCAAAGTTCTGGGGTTGGGTTGACAAAGCGGAGCCAGCTCCTGGTCCGGCAGCACTGGCAGGGTCGATGGATGGCGCTGCTGAGGCAGCATTTGTGGCGTTGGTCAAAGTGGAAAGAGTGTTGGGGGTGATGGTAGCAGCCGAGGTGGAAGGAGCAGAAGTGTTGTTGACCATAGCAGCGAGGAATGCTGCAGTGTTGGGGGAGGGAGGAGGGAAAGAGATGCCTCCACCAAGTGGAGTGAGTCCAGTCTTGAAGTTGGAAAGGTCTGGAGTGAAGCCGGTACGGAAGCTGTTGGGGTCAAAGTGAGAGCTCTGTGGACCGGGGAGCATGGCTGGTGAGAGTGGACCTGATCGGAGCGAGCTAGTGAGAGCGGCTGACCAGGGGTATGGGTGGGTCTCGCCAGCGGGGGAAGTGATGGAGGCGAGGGGTGGCAGGAGTAGCTTTGGTGTTGAGCCGGATTCTTGGTTGTTGTTGCCGGTCGAAGAGGGAGAAGAGTGCGACTTGTTTTGGGAGAAGCTGCGATCTCGGTAGGCTGCACCGGGACGAGTGGAGAGAGTAGGAGTGCTGAGGCTAGGCTTTGGGTCGGAGCCTTTCAAGTCGCTACGACGCTCGACAGATTCAGAAGAGCCGGAGCTGAACGACTTTTCGAAGGGGTTGGGTTCGAGATGATGCTTTGCTGTCGAGCGAAGAGGGCTGCTAGGACGGATGGGTTTGGCGGGAGGCCTTGTGGCTGTAGCTGGTAAGAGGTGGAGGACAAGATAGGGGCGAGCATGGCGGAGCAGGAGGGGTTGATGGGCAAAAAAGGGGTCAGTGGATCTGATCCGACGGCGTTTCAATGGTGATGGTGGCGACAAACTCACCTGCTTCGGACATAGTGCTGAGAGTGTAGCTGTACAGTCGATCTGGCGAGTCGCTGCCGGTGGTTGGCTGATGCAGGGCCAAACTTTGTCTAGGCTTGAGGATCGAATTCAGGGTCAGAAGATGCGTCCGTGTGTAGTCAAGGTGAGAAAGGGTGAGTGTACGAGGGATGACGACGGATGACGACGATGGAAGCAAGATGGTGGAGCAAAGGCAAGCCTGAGTTGCCCGGCTGTTAGGCTTAGTCGGCATTTTCCAGCTTGATCGGTTCGATGCTCAGCGTAGTTTTTATTATTATTAACAAATTCAAATCCAGATTCAAATCCAAATTAAATTCCAAATCCCATTCCAAATCCAAATTCAAAACCTATTTCTCTCACGGCGTCACGTTTGCTCAATACAAACCTTGTTGCTCCTTGTCGCGGCCCTTGTTTTCGTCACATGATCACACACTTTCGCCCCAGCGACATACGGTCGGAAGGATGGCCGACAAAGCGGAAGCGAGAGCGGAAGCGTGGGAAAGAGAAAGATAGGCAAGATCGGCAAGATCGGCAAGATCAGCAAGATAGTCAAGATAGGCAGGACAGGCAGGATAAACAGGATAAGGCAGGATAGGAATTCGCTGCTCGTGCCTTGAACTGCAATCCAAATTCGAATTGGTGCTTGAGCGACGGCTACACACTTGGACACTATACCTGAGACCTCGGACGGGTAGGATCGCTTCGCTTCTCCTGCGTATCTAGGTGTCTTGCGTATTTAGGTGCAACAAGGGTTTGGTTAAGGGTGCTTTGGTCCAGCGATCTAGCACCCCCATACGCCGTTTGGATGCCTTTCATAGTGTCTGCTCGGCGGCGTCACTAAGCTGGGGAAATGACGTAAGAGATGACGCAATCCTCCCACCTTTTTTTTTCTTTTTTTATTTGATAACATGTAAAGACGAACGCGACGTAACATTGCTCACTTCGGCACAAGCAAGCCAAGTCTAACACCCTCTCAACAAAAAACAAAAAAAAAAAGTCACACTTCAAGGTGAGAATCTTTATTCCCCAGCGTCGAAACAAACACATTCAAGAGTGGCTCAAGGGAGTGATCAGCAGCCATCATCCAAATGCAAACCATCCAAATTTCTGATATGACACGGCAGAGTTACAAAGGAAAAGGCATTGCAGATCGAAAGAATCAACTTGTTCCGACCTCGATGCAGCTCGAGAATGGCCATCGTTCAAGCAGCAGCAAAGGGATTAGGCGCAGACCAAGCCCCTTTACCCGGCTTAGCATTCGAATGCATTGAATGAGGATTACTACTCTCCGCACCGAAACCAACTGCCACCCCGGCACTACCCACGCCACCATTGGCACCAGCACCAGCACCAGCACCAGCACCAGCACCAGCACCGATATATTCATCACCATAAGTCTCCTTTGCATGTCTCTCCAAAATGCCAGCCAGAGGACCCAATAACCTTGTAAAAGCCCTCTCCGACATTGTTACCACTCGAAGTTTAGCCGGCTCACCCGCAGCACCCGTTGCACTGGCAGCAGCAGCAGCAGCAACAACGGTAGCAGCACGAGGAGCATTATTGAGCAGCGCAAGTTCACCAAAGTAATCCCCCCTGGACAGTTTGCCAACAACTTCCTCACTGCCACCTTGCTTGCATTTCCGCACTTGAGCGTTGCCTTGGACGATGATGAAAAACTCGGATCCACGTTCTCCTTGCTTGATAACCGCCTCTCCAGGAGCATACTCTCGAAGTTCCAGACTGTCCGAGATTTTAGCCCGTTCAGCAGCAGAGAGACGTTCGAAGAGAGCAACATCCATCAGGAATTTCTCGTAAAGTGCACGTCGTCGAGAGTTGGTTTCCATCAAAATCGACCTGAAAGTGATGCGGTCCAAGGCCCACAGTGTGCATGGAGACGTGGAAACAACGGTAGCCGCTCGAGGTTGAGCGTAGAGCAGAGCCAGTTCACCAAACGAAGATGCAGGACCATAGGAAACTTTCTTGTCGCCCAGTGTCGAGGAAGCACCAGTCTGTGCTGCGCGTTCCTCTCCAGCTGCTTGAGCACTACGAACATAGACGTCCAGCGTACCGGATTCGACGACATAAAAGTAGTCACCCTGTGCACCTTGTTCGATCACCGTAACGTTGGCATCCACCTTGACTTCCTTCATGGCGAGCAAAACATCGCGATACTGATCCTGCTCCAAGTTGCGGAAGAGCAAGTTGTTACCGATAGATCCACGGATCCGTTCCATCTGTTCTTCCGATTTGGGGATCGCCGTCTTGGCCAACGGCGGTCCATCGTTTTGCGCATCGACAGCCGAGGGAGCCATACTCTCTGCCGAGACGGAAGTACGTCTGGCCAAGTTGAACGTGGGAGGGATGAGCAGTGCGTTTGCGTTCCAAGTCGTGTTTTGAGAAGCGTCGATAGGAACAACATGCGACCAAGAGCAAGAGGCACCGGCAGCGAAAGGATCCGAGTTGAAGACCGAAGCACGCTGTGTTGGAGAAGCCAATCCAGGAGCCACACCGCCAAAGTCGAGATCATTGGGGCCTAGCGAAGGAATGTTATTGGTGTGAGGATACGAGGAGAAGGAGGAGGAGGAGGAGGAGGAGCAAGAGAGATGGTTACGACGTTGCTCTTCGAGTTTCGAGTTGAACCAGTTGGCGCAGAATTGAAGAGGATCCTCGGGTCGCGCACGAGCGACATCACGATTCAGATCGTTGAGCAGTGCTGTGTAGTGGGAGGGCAGCGACATTTTGCGAGCGAAACTTGGATGCCAGGCTGCTATATGTGAGTGTCCCTTTGCGTGAGTGGTGTACCTGATGGGATACAGGGGTTGCAGCGAATGCTATGCTACACTATGTGGATCTTTCTCGAATCTGATGCTGGTGGGGAAGGTGGAGGTGGTGGTGGAGGCGGTGGTATCAGTGGATGAAAAGTGGTATCAATGAACGGACGAGTGAAAATGTGAAGTTGGTCTGTGCGAGGCGCATTGACCATTTCTTTTTTCAATGCGTTCAATTCAGAGAGGCACGTGACCGATGCGCAATTCCGATGCTCTCACACTGTCCACTCGCGCACAGACATTTCTTAGCACCGCAACTTCAGCCTGCTCAACTTGATCTCGTGCGAGAGACAATCATCGCACCCGCGAAAGACGAGGAAGGAGAAAGTGTAACATTGTTTGCCTCTGTGCAAATGGAAATCGTCATCCGTTTGGCACGTCGCAGCAAAGACACTCGTTCAATTCGACCATATCAACCACCAACACACCCCTCTTCATCCCCCCTTTAACACTTGATAAACCACCATCACCACCACCATTACCTCCTCCACAATGGCTGCTCGTGCTGCTGCTGCTGCAGTCGATCTGGCCAAGATCTCCAACCTGGGTCTTGGCAAGCAAACGCTCGCTCAGATCTCGGCTTTCCGTAAGCGTGCCGACGATGCTAAGCGTCAACTTGCTCAGCTCAAGCAACAGAACACCGACGTTGATTTCGCCCACTACAACAAGGTCCTTCGCAACAAGGATGTCGTCTCTCAGGCTCAGAAGATCTTGAGCGAGTTCAAGCCTGTTACTTTTGATGTTCAGGCTCAGCTGAAGGCTATTGATGCTTTCGAGGCCAAGGCTGTTAGTATTCCATCCTTGTTTCGCTCCCTTTTTGATCATCGTATTGCACTGCATTTGCATCTGTTTCCAAACGTCTATCGCCAGTATTGCAACACTACTCCTGTTTCATTGCAGCCCAGATGTGATTCGTAGAGACTCTGCGCACGGACATGCACCCTAACTCAACCAACACCTACCTTCCCTTGCCATGCCCTCCAACAGATGCAAATGCACACCCACCAGCCGCCCCTCGACTACGCAACCGCATCAATCACTCTGATGAACCCATATACTGACCTCCACCCTTCTTCCCTTCTTCCCATCTCCCCCCTCTCGCCTCTCCTTTGCTCAACAACAGGTCGAACAAGCCCAAGCCTCATCCTCCAAGATCGAAGCCGAACTCAAAGACCTCAAATCCACCCTTCAGAACATCCAAGATGCTCGCTCCTTCGACCAGCTTACTGTCAACGACGTTGTTGCCGCTCGTCCCGAGATCGGTCGCACCGTCGATGAGATGGTTAAGAAGGGTAAATGGACTACTCCCGGTTACGATGAGAAGTTCGGAAACCTTTCGGCTATCTAAACCTAACTCCTCGATGGCGCTTTGCTTTAGATGCAGAGCAAAACAAAGCAAAGCAAAGCAAAGCAAAGCAAAGCAGGGGAAAGCAGGGGAAAGCAGGGGAAAGTAGTTTGTTTTGCGGCCGCAATGATATTCTGATCAACACAAGATGCCAGTGCAGTGTGTGTACGGCGGTTGCAGTGCGCCTCCGATCTCGGCAAGACTGAGTGGCTCTCAGTGACTGTTAGTGAACCAGGAAGGATTCGACATGTCGCCTACGCATCCAAAGCCTAGACTGTAGCTATGAGCTCTTGCTGATTGCGCCAGAAACTCAAGACAAGGGTAGCGAGAGAGAGGAATCCCTATCCATGACCCCGATATCTTCTCGAATCGGCCAAGCGTTGCCAAACCGCCATTGGCCACGATTTTTTTTATTTCGCGATCTTTGGAACCAATTGCGATCTCACAGTCCGGGATGGTGGCTCGGCCGAGGAGACTATTGGCTATAAACTGCAAAAACCTGCACGGGAGACTGGAAAAGTGCATGCGACCCACCAAATTTTCCTCTCCGTCTCTCCTGGGCGCTGAGCAGCAAATCGGCAGGAAATTCAAGCTCTGCCAGTGTGAGAGTGATTGTTAAGATCGACGGATTGTTAGCATCGACGCCTCTTTCGTTCTGATTGTCATCCACCACATACCTCAAGGTAAGTTGTAGGTCCGAATTGCAAGCGCACAGCTACTACATACAGCATATCGGATGATACAGCATATCGGATGATACAGTAGCAGCGACGACGACGACGACAACGACAACGACAACGACAACGACAACGACACAATGGCAAGATAGGGCTAGCGACTCCCCGCAGCATCAAGTCCCACCCACTCCAGCAGTAAACAGCTCGACATTCAGTTGCGGAGCAAGCGCAAGACGATATGGATCGCATACTTTTTGGATGCCGAGAGTTTGTCCATTATGCTAGGATGACCCCCTGCTTGAGCTTCTCGTCGTGGAAGACCGACTAGATCACCGTGTTTCAAGCAACACAGGACGAGAGGTGGCATCCCACATGGGTCTTGTCCTTTCACTTGCCTCAGACGACAGCGACAGCGACACAGTGTAAGGAGCTCGTACATCAGCATCTCACCTCGCTCATCACTGCGGCACCGGTTGCAAAGCACGGACAGCATCCGACATGCGACTTGACACTCGTCCGACGCCTCGATCCTCCCACCCTCTCCTGAACGGAACGCCTATCTCGCCACTGCAATTGCATCATTGAAACGGGTCACTTTTGTCATTGTTACACGTTGCTGACAATTAGTTGTACTCGCTACCCCATACGCTCCATTCGCAGATGCCCCCCAAGAAAGCTGCCATCGCCGCTGCGGCATCCAAGACCGCCAAAAAGAAGAAATGGTCCAAGGGCAAAGTTAAGGACAAGGTAGGTCAATCTCGCCATTGTGTTGCTCGCTCGCTCGCTTCTTTGTTTAACGAGGCCACTAACCGCTTGTCCCTTGGACACTCTTACCCTTTTGGTAATTGCAGGCTCAGAACATGGTCGTCCTCGACCGACCCACTTACGACCGAATCCTGAAGGAGGTGCCTACTTTCAAGATGATTTCGCAGTCTACTTTGATTGACCGTATGAAGATCAATGGATCGCTCGCCCGTGTTGCCATTCGACACTTGGAGAGGGAGGGTCAAATTAAGAAGTTGATCCATCATCATGGTCAGCTTGTGTATACGCGCGCTTCTGCCGAGTAAATCCTCACCGCTTGGCATGGAGGATGAGGATTGCTTGGGCGATTTGGTTTCGCTTGTAAGACAAGTTTCTCATAGGCATTCATCGTTATGGTGGTGCGAACCTGGTCAAAATTCACACACTTGCAAGGTTTCCTGATTTGGGTTCCTTGTTGGCGATTTGATTAACACATCTATCTCTCTCTCTTTGTGGTGCCTTGTTGAGATAGGGGATGAAGCGTTTGAGTGCGAGTATCTGCTCCAGAGAAGCACTGCCGCATCTGCACCGCCCATTTGGAGCGTTGAAATCCTAGTCTTCTGCAACGGTCCGGAGCTGTCAAAAGGCCCAAGACAAGAGACAGAAGGATCAAGGTGAGTGACAATCGGTCTGCTTGCAAGGCCCTCTTCCCCTTGGGGGCAGGGATGGGGAATAGCTTACCTGTAAGCCATGGATATCTTTGATAACATCCTTCAACTCGCTATTCACCATTCTATGCGCTTTAACCGTCGGCATTCCTTTGAACTCTTTGCTGGATAATTCGATTGCGTAGAAACTTCCACATCCGCCTGTCCATCCGTGCCACCCATCGTAAAAGATCGGATTCTCGTCAGTACATACTACCTCTAAACCAAGAGAAAGAGCAAGAAAGTGGGGCGGGGAGGGGGTTAGCTTACCAGAAACATCCTGCACCTTGAGCACTGAAGGTTGGAATCGTTGGTTTAGGATCTCGCGGATTTTTAGCTCTCCCGCTGTTGCTGGTTCTTCTGCTGACGGAGCGGTGGTGGAGGTGTTGCGGAGGAGAGAGGTTGAGGTGAATCTTCGTAAGAGGAATGCTGTGGGGCCTGCTGTACGGGAAAGCGTTCTAGCGGAGGTGGTGGCGATGCTGCCGAACATCCTGTGTGATGTGAGATTGTTGAGGAGTGAGTATGAGGAGGACAAGGAGGAGAGGACAAGTAGAAAGTGTGCATGTGGAGTTGGGTGAGTGTCGATTACCAATTGCATCCCCGATCCCCATCCGTTCTCGCCCGATTCAGGCCCTTTCTGCGAGTCGAATTTAACACAAGGAAATGAAATTTAGATGGCGCAAAAAGAAAAAAGAAATAGAAAAAAGAAAAATAAATAAATAAATAAATAAATATAAAATAAAATGTGAAAGAGAGTTGAAAGCAAATTATAATCATTCTTCTCGCCATCATCCTTCTTGCTACCCGAACAAAGACGAACAAAGATGGCAGACAACCACTGCTCACGCCCCCAAACACAGTCCGGCCCACAGAATGAGGAGGTAAAGGACGGAGGAAACGCATTCTTCGACACCTTCTTTGCCTCGGCATTGCAACGAGCGAATATGTCTTCTGGCGAGTTGAAAGGGTTGAGCGACCAAACCAGTTCTGCTGCACACCCGCTTCCCCCCTCCTCCTCCTCCTCCCGCACCATCGCCACGGGGGAAGATGAAGATGTATACGCTCCAGATGGAAACGGACTGGACTGTGGACGCGGTCCTGGCGACATCCCCTCTCCGCTACACCGAAAAGCAAGCTGGAGCGCTACACGACAACAAACGTCAGCACTGGCAAATGGAGTATCGACGATAAACCTCGGTCCTGCTTCTCCCTGCACGAGCACCAGGGCGAACCGCGATCTGGACCTGCTTGCAACAAGACGCGGTGGAGGCCTGGGCACCCCCACCGGCACACCAACCTACATTGGTTCCTCTTTCGACCCGCATCCGACGCATCCGCAATCAGGCACGTTGACACCAGTCATGGATCCGCATTCCGGCTTGGGTTGGCCAGCAAAATCTACACTCGATCGATCACAGCATAGCGCAGAACAAGCGGAAGAAAACCAAGCGCGGCTGTCTGCAGCAATAAAGACCGTCTTGGAGTGCATCGGGGAAGATCCATGGCGAAGTGGATTGGCGAAAACACCAGAGAGGTATGCAAAGGCCTTGCTGTGGATGACAAAGGGTTATGAGGTTAGGTTAAGCGATGTGATTGCAAATGCGATATTCGATGAGCAACACGACGAAATGGTCATCGTCAGGGATATAGACATTTTCAGTCTTTGCGAACATCATTTGGTGCCCTTTACTGGAAAGGTAGGTAGATTCTGTCCATTCGGCTTCTCTGACAACCCAAACCTTTGGGGTGCGTTTGCTGCGTTTGCTGACCTGCAACTTGTCTGCTTTTCTCACACTTGCCCGCAGATCCACATCGGATACATCCCAAACCGACTCGTAATCGGCCTCTCCAAGTTAGCCCGTATAGCAGAAACTTTCGCCCGCCGCCTCCAAGTCCAGGAGAGGCTAACAAAACAGGTAGCTCTAGCTCTCGACGAAGCCTTGCGCCCGCAGGGGGTAGCGGTCGTCGTGGAATGCCAACATCTCTGCATGGCCATGCGAGGAGTTCAGAAACCAGGCGCTACGACGGTAACCAGCTGCATGTTGGGCGTCTTTAGAGACAGGCAGAAGACTCGGGAGGAATTTCTATCTCTCATCAACAAGTAGAGGGACAGGGAAGCGGATCGCATTCTTATAGGCTTCCTTTCCATAGGTGTTGCTACACTCTTGCTGTCGGTTAGAACTGCAAACTTGAGTGCAGGTCGTTCCTAATCAACTCTCTCATTCCCTCGGGCATCAATGGTTGCTTGTTGCCCTTCTTATCGCTACCCCGGGCTTGGTCGACCATGTATCTGAATGGCATTTCCACCTGTCGGCATATAAAACCGTGAGGATTCTCGTTAGTATTCTTCCTTCTTCCCGTATCTCATCTTAGGGTTAGGGTTGGGAGGCAACTTACACTTTCTCCGCGCCCAAATTGCAGTTCGGGATGGTCGACCCATTGCATCTCGCCCTTTGCTTTTGCTCTATCCCCCCATCCGCTCTCCTGTTGTTTGGTATCATTCAAACCAAGAAGAAAGCCATCTTCAACGCATTTTTTAGTAACACCGAGAGCGGTATCAGTTGTCATCTGAACCCCACCCAGATGTCTGGAAGGGAACGCCAACTGCCGAAGAGAACCAGTGCGGTCTCGCGGGGGATCGTCACCGAGGATGCCACCATAGAGGAAATATTCAAACGGCCCACCTGCCTCATCCGGCTTCCGGTCCGAGGTATGCTTGCCGGCGTCTGTAATGCTGAGCGCATGGCGAGATCTCGGGTCGAGCAAGCAAACCGCACTTTTCGCAATCCTCCGTTCTGCCATAAGCGTGGTGATTGATGCGGTATGCAGCTCAAAGCTGCATCCAGGCTGCCCAGTTGGCTGGGAGAGTAAAGAGCGAAGCGATTCGAGAGATGCGTGGGACAAGGAGGTGAAATGGACCGTCGATCCAGGTCCGACGAGTTGGAGCATATGTCGGTATTCCAGCAGCGCCCATTGCGGAAAGACAGAGGGTGCGTCTGGATCGTCCTCTTCCATATGCTCTATTACGTATTGCGGTCTTGTTGTGGCGATCGACATCCTGGCTGGCTTTCCGGTGCGAGTGGCGGATGGTGTTGTTCGTATACGATCCAGAACAGCGAGGAGAAGCAAGAAAACAGAACTGCAAAAAATAAATAAAATAAAGCGGACATCTCAGCCTCACTCACACGGCCGAAAGATGGGATGGCCCAGCTGAGAGCGAGAAGCGCACGCCATGTCACGTGCAGCAATCCCGATTTCCGAACTCTGACCCTTTCCAACTTCGGCTTTTCCTCGCTCGGCCTTTGCAACTTTCCCTTCCTCACCACCACTCACCACCACCCAACCACCCACCAGGCCATCGCCCTAAAGAACAGTCGTCTTTACGATGGAAGAAGGCGAACTGAACGCGCGCACCACGACCACCACCTCCGAGGAACTGTACAAGGCCCTGCACCAACGGCTAGTCGCATCAGGCGAATGGCAACGACTTGCAATCCTCCTCCGACGAATGCTAGACGAATGCGGTTGGGCAACTAGCTTTCAGAACACCGCTGCGAACACGGCAAAGAGGCAAAATGTTCCCAGTGTGCCCGAGCTGGTAGATGTGTTGACTGCACATGCTAAAGGTGCGTAACTCCCCAAAGCCAAGGCGACGGAAGGGCAAGCGATGCTGATTCATAAAATCTTGGCCTCCGCCTGTCCATAGATACCCTGCCGCCACATGTCAAGACTCATCTACTGGATAAGCTGAGCGACTTTTTGGATCGCAACCTCGAAGATGCATGAGCACGGCTTGTTAAAGCTAGCAAGATCACCTCTTTGCAGCCGCCTACATACCCAATCAAATGCGTGGGATTGGTCGGAAGAGAGGGCATCTATGTGCGGATTGCAAAACACAACACGGTACAAATGAGCGTATCCTACAGCATCCCCATCCACCAGCAAAGAGAGAGAGAGACGAACAAAGGCAGTCAGCAACACGCAACACGCCTACAATTCCAACCGAGAGCGCCGGTTGGCAGGAGTTGCTGCTTACGTTGGAATACATCTCTTGTACGACGCTATCCGAGTCTTCCCAGTGGCAGGCGAGGTCGGCTTAGTAGAGCATACGTTACAAGATTTGAGATTTGTCAGCTGTCTGGACGGAGGCATCGTCGGAAAAAGTGTCTCGCTCACCTCTGTTCAAAGCAAAGTTGGAGCTCCAGAGAGCAAATGCAACACAGTCAGCATCGACAGGAGCAACACCAAAGTAGACCGCCATCGCGGATCGCTGGGCTGCTCACCTTCCACCTTGGCCCAAATTCTCGACGAGTTGCACTTGGACTATGTACTTGAATCCTGTATCGCCACGCAAGTCGGCATTGCCTTTTTTTTGCTTTCGTCAGCTTGCTTGTTTGCGGCTGCAGTGTCTATGTAGAAAGGCAGGGGAACGCACCTTTGGGCTGGACGTCGAGCATCTTGGCCTTGATATTCTCGGCTATCCATCTGCTGAGAGCGCGGTTCTTTTCTTTATCCCACTTGTCCCATCGTGCGCTGCGTAGACGAGAGCTGAGTAGGCTCGAGAGATGCGGTTGCAGGCTTGTTGCGTCGAATCTGCCCCTCAGACACCCGTAGCAAAAAGCGTCAGTCTCTGCACTCCTTTTTCCAGTGTCTTGCTCGCTATATCGCATCGTCTCACCTTGTTCGAGTGCTATGAGATGTCGACTGGGCGACCGGCGATACTGCGCCGTCGAGAGCGGATGTGGAGGAGGATGTCGAGTGTCGTGGCTGTGCTGATGTTGGTGCTATCGTCGACATTGTTGGTGGCGGGAGCAAGGGGAACAGAAGAAAGTATTGATCTCTGCCAGTTTTCGTGTTCTTCTCCACGCATTTCCACAGCTGGACTTGAGCTCTCACGTGACAGCGAAATGAAATCGGCTGCCCGATGTACACCAGATGCGATCCCGATGCAACCCATCTTCCAGCAACGTGTGCTTGTGTCATCATCCTCATCATCATCCCTATCATCATCCCCGTCATCATCCTCATCCTGCTTCCCCCTTCAAGCATAGTATGCATACAATGGTCCGTCTCAACTTGGCCGTTGCTGCCCTTGCAGCTGGAGCCATCTCGGCATCCGCATCCGCTTCCTCCCCCACCACAACAGAAGCTCTACGCGGAATCTCGCCCGCAGACGCAGCCAAGTACCAAGCCATCAAAACCGAGGAGGGCCAACTTCGATGGAAGTGTCTCGATGGCTCCAAAGAGCTTTCCTGGACTGCTATCAACGACGACTATTGCGATTGTGCAGATGGATCCGACGAGCGAGGTACTTCTGCTTGCCCGAATTCGGCCTTCTACTGCGCGAATAGGGGTCATGTTCCCGCCTACATCCCTTCCAGTCGTGTCGATGATGGTATTTGCGATCCCGAGTGTTGCGATGGCTCGGATGAGGCGGATGGCAAAGCAGACTGTCCCGATCGATGCGAAAAAGTCGGAAAGGAGCATCGTAAGAAGATGGCCGAGCTGGAGAACTTGCGTAGAGCGGGAGGAAAGATCAGAGACAAGTACATTGCAGACGGTCGCAAGCAGAAGCAGTTGCTAGAAGCAGAAATCGCAAAACTCCAAATCCAAGTACAAGTGGCCGCCGAGAAGGAAGCTCGACTGAAACACGAGTTGACACGAGCAGAGACGTCGGACAAGGCGGCGATCGATGCAAAGATCAAGACGCCCTTGTACGCCAAGTTGTCGCAGCATCAGGAGGCGATCAAGCAGTTGAACGAGAAGAATGCTGCTCTCAAGTCCGAACTTCAGACTCTGACGCTGCTGTTGGATGATCTGGCCAAGGGATACAACCCCAACTATCAAGATATGGCGGTGAAAGGCGCTGTCCTTGCTTACAAGCAATGGCGCACTTCTGCCAGTAACTCTGCCGATAGCTCTGCGGAAGCGGGTGCGGAAGGTCAAAGCACCGTCGACCAGCTTGCTGCGGAAAACAGGAAACTGACTCAACTGCTGGATGAAGGCGACTGGCCCGCATCAAAGCTTTCCGCACTCCTCGCCGAAGACCCGCTCGACATCATGGAGGGCGGTATTGCAGACCACAAGCGCCTCACAACCGAATCGGACGGTGGGCTTCTGTTCCGCATCCACGAATACCTGCCCGATGGAGTAGTGCCTTATTTCGAAGCCATGGTGGACACTCTGCTCGATGTTCTAATCAAAGCCAACGTGATCACTGATGTTAAACGGATGCGACCCAAATCCGCCTCCTCTCCTAGCAGCACCGAATCCGAACCGGAAAGCATCACCTCGGCCCGCTTCGCCCACTCGAATGCCGCCGCGCACCTTTCTCGCATCACCAACGAGCTTGGCAGCCGTAGAGAGAAACTCTCCCAATTTTCTACCCGCTACGGTCGCTCGGCGGAATTCAAAGCTCTCGAAAACAAATGCATCTCCAAAGATACAGGAGAATACACGTACGAATACTGCTTCTTCGGTCATGCCACACAAATCCCCAACAACGGTGGTGCGCACATCTCACTAGGCACCTTTGCCAACTTCAACCCCAAGAACGATAGCACCTGGGAGCAGGATCACTATTGGCTCCAACAGATCTACGCAAGAGGGCACAAGTGTTGGAATGGTCCCGAGAGAAGTGCGCTCGTACATCTGCAATGTGGAGTGGAGAACAGCATCGAGCATGTTTTCGAGGCGGAGAAATGCATCTATAGCTTCACCGTTGCAACTCCAGCTGTTTGCTTTCCAGTAGAGCACAGCCAGAAGCAGGCGCACCATGCCGTTAGGGAGGAACTCTAGACCGAGCCAGTGCGTTGCACAGAACAAGATACGCCCTAGAAAGCTTATCGAAGACGATTTCTCAAAAGCCGACATCAGACGTCGCTGTGTGCGAGAATGCCAAATGTGTGTATGGGTGTGGGTGTGATAGAGATGCAAAAGAAAGCGGGGAAGCAGTTGTGCAACGGTGTCTTTTCTCTTGTACAAAAAAAGCCAAGCTCGGGTAAGTGTAGGAGGGTTTTTTATGCATAGGTATCGACCAAAGCATCTCTAAGCTCAGTCAGCGTGTCCGCTCCCTGCTGTGCTGCGGTCAACCTAAAAACGCTTTCGATGACGCTGATTTCGGTCGCGGTGGCATCAGTACCACAGAAAGCAGCAAAATCGTTAACCACCAGCCCGGCACCGATCAAATCACTCCCCCGGTTCACCGTACCGGCAACAAGCGGGACCTGGAGGAGAGAGGAAAGTTCGTCTTGATCCTGCAGTGAAGTGCGAGGGTGGGTAAGCGCTCCTTGATTGGAGATGGCCGAGTAGGAACCGACGAGGACGTTGTCTCCCACCGTTTGACGGAAAACCTCAACTTTGAGGACGTCGGCGATGATCTCTTCGGTTTCGCGGTCCAGATCGGGATGCACCAATGCTACATAGTCTACAAATTGAAAACACATGACACAGAAGCATGGATGGGTCAGCAAAACACAAGAAACACAAGAAACACAAGAAACACAAGTAGATACTGAACCGGCGTGGGAGATGATCGCACTTACCATTGCAAGCAATCACATTTCCAAGCGCAGACAGACGCTCTTCCACACGCTGGATTGCGACGGATTCGGGCAAAGAGTTTCTCAAATGCTGCAACTCTTGATCGGTAGTAGTCGAAGGAACGAGCAATCCATGACGGTTCCCGACGCTAAGACGGCCAACAAGACGTGTACCTGCAATAGAGCAGTGAACAACAGGTATCACATCCCCAAGTTCAGCTTCGAAGGTCGAGTAAAAATTGGCACTCCCTCCGATAGCCACCAGACAGTAGGCATTCGTCAGGCGCGCAAACACACCGATCTCGGACGAGTTTTCGAATTGACATCGGACTGCCATGATTCCAGTTGTAATCGGTGGTGGCAGAGGTGGTCAACTTGAGGCCTTTGTTTATGTTTGGTAAGAAGGAGAGAGAGGGAGAGAGAGCAGAAAATCTGCTGTTCGTTAATGTCTGTGTGTCTGCGAATGTCAAGAAATCATTGCTTATGTAAGCGATGCGCGTTTTACTCGGGACTCGGAATCCGGGATCTGGAATCCGCAATCCGTAATTCGGAATTCGGAACCCGGAGAGTGAGAGAGCAACCAAATGTGCATTTTCTTCGCAACAGCGACACACTCACACACTCTCACACTCACACTCACTCACACTCTCATCAACCGAACTCGACCCTACTTGCATACAGCTCAACTGATCAGCATCAACAGCAATCATGGATCGTAAGTCTCACTCCCCCCCCCTCGGCCGCTTTTAGCCGTCTGGAATGCTTGAACAACATCGCTTTCCCCCCTACTTTCCTTCCCAATGGTTTGGATACCTGGAATCAGTCTCAGGCCTCTCATCGTCGGAACAGCAAGCAATGTCTCACATCATCGAGCAAAAACAGATGAAAGACTTTCTCAAACTTTACACCGGTCTAGTGGAACGATGCTTCGGGTCTTGCTGCAACGATTTCACCTCGAAAGCGCTCAGCTCGAAGGAGGACACATGCGTCTCGAACTGCATCCAGAAGTTTTTGAAGCATTCCGAACGTGTCGGTGCCCGGTTCGGCGAAGAGAAGTAAGTAGCGCCAAGCGGCTTCGTGTGTGTCGGTGGTAGTAACACTGACATTGGGCTTTTGCTGCTTTGCGATGATCTGCTCCGATCGACAGCGCAAAGATGATGGCTCAGCAACAGAACAAGTAGGATCCTTGCAGTCTAGCACAAAAGCGGTCAATCGAATTATTCAGCACTCTGCACTTGTCTCGAGCCGATGCTATGTGTGCTTCTTTCCAGCTGAGAGCCGAATCGAACCCGAGTGCAGTCAGCGACACTGCCCTAACCATAGTTCGAGAGCTACACCAATAGCGTGCCTGCACAAAGGGACAGCTTGCCACATTCCATCAATGCCACTGGCTTTGGTGCAGTCTTGATTGCCTCTTCGCCTCTCTTTCTGTCCTGCTTTGCGTCCTGAGACATGCTTTGCTTCTCGTCAGGTGAACGCCGCACAGCTTGGACCCTTCGCTTCGAGTGTAAAGCGCGGGCACCCTGTCTTGCGATCCGAGCAACTTGTTCGAGCTTGCCTTGTCGAGCTCGACGAAACTAAATCGCTCACCTCGATTCAGTTTGCACGGGGCATCCTTCGATCCTCTCGATCTGCTCCAATGCAACTTGACTGCCGCACCACCGATCTCGCGAAAAAATCGAGCCTCCGTAAAGCATCATGACTCATGCGACGGTTCCTTCCCTCGCTTTCATTGTTGCCAAGCTCTGGACACCATCGTGCCCCTCTACGACAGTAGCCTCCCTTTCTTCCTCGCCGTCTCTCGACGTGGCTGGCTTGCCGCTTTGTATATAGTCCACCCCTTCCCAAAGCTCGATTGAAACATGCCCTCCTCCTCCTCCTCCTCCTCCTCCTCCTCCTCCTCCTCCTCCTCCTTCTTCTTCTTCTTCTCACCACATTCTATATTCCCTGACAGCAGGCCCACGACGGTGGTCTGTCTGTATCCATCTGACCCTCACGATGGTCCAGCTCGCCGCCTCCAGCCTGGCCACCGCACTCCTTCTGGCTGCCCTCTCGCCGTTGGCCCAAGCGGCCGCTCTCTCTCGTACACAGACCGCCTCGACCGCTTCGGCCTCCAGTACTTCCACCCTCCCGGCATCACCCCCCGGTGCCACTCTTGTCCAGTACAAGGGCTGTAGCTCCTCCTCCTACACGATCCCCATGTTTGTCAACAAAAACTTCCCCATCTCAGGCTCCACCTCAGCTTCGACTGTCTGGATCGTTCAGCACGGCTCGGGGCGCAACTCGGACGACTACTTCTCTTCGGTCTACAACATTGTCGGAGACCAAGGCGTCGTGATTGCTCCCAACTTCTACGCCAGCTCTGACACCGGTAGATGGTTCCAGCCCACCAAGAATCTCGCATGGAACAGTAACGACTGGAACAATGGCGCCGATGCTGTCGCTCCTCGTGGTGTTTCTTCATGCTCCTCTTACGATGTCTACGACTCGCTGGTAGCGCTCCTCAGGAACAAGGCTAAATTCCCCAACGTCGATCGCATCTTTGTCGTTGGCCACTCGGCAGGCGCCAGCATGATGGCCAAATACGGCATGCTCAAGCCTGGCACTGGCATCAAATACGTACTTGCCAACTCTCCTTCGATGCCCTACTTCACCCAAGCTCGTCCCAACCGCGATGCTGTTCCCAAATGCGCTGCCAACTACGACACCTGGGGATACGGCTGGGACTCAGCCATGCCTCGTTATGTTGCTGCTCGCAACCCTGGAGGTGTCAATGCTTTCCGTAACTGGGTTAGCCAGGATATCACCCTCATGACCGGTACCTACGATACCTACTCGCGCGATCCAACCGGCGACCAGAGCTGCCCCGCCCACGCACAAGGCGGTCAAAACCGTCGTGACCGTGGCTACGCTTTCTGGGCCTATATCAACCTTCTCGGCGGAACATCGACGGACGTCTCCCAGTACTGGGGCTACGACGAATTCCAGAAGCAAGGTGTAACCAGCCTCTCCCCTTCCACCTTCGCAGCAAGACACTGTACCGTTCCTGGCGTCGCTCACGACAACAAGGCCATGTTTGCCAGCGATTGCGGTCGCGCGGCTATCCGCGGTGCTTCCAGCATTACTCTCGGCCTGCCCACTCAACGGAACCGATATACTTCCCTGATTCGACTCTCCAGTGTATGCCGTTTCTTTCATTTCATACCTTGGCATTGCTCCGCTTTTCGCTTTGGTTACGGTGGATAGATACTTGGTTTCGTGTTTTCAGTGTGCCTTGTCGCTCTTCGTCTCGGAAATGTAGATGGCGGATGGTTAGACGCCCGCTTTGCCTGGCCCCTACCTGTGTCTTGTCTGAGCAAAGCAACGATGCCGGTTGACTTGCAACCACTACACTCCCAAACATCCTCGCCGCTAACCTTTCACTCTATATCCGCTTCCCATCGTCAACCCTACACACTGAGACACGCCGATATACTCTTAGGCAAGCGATCTCTGAGCTTTTACGGTTTCAGGGCAGACATGCAAAGCCAGCAACGCTTCGCTCCATGTTCGATCGCCTCTCCTCTAGTGATGTTTTCCTGCTTGTTCCTGTCCAAATGTCCTGCCTGGTGACCGTGAGCCTCGTCTCTGATGCTTCCACCGACGATGTTGGACGCAGGAGAATGTCGTATCCACCCCCTGTCCCGCTCTGTATCGTTGTTTAGGGACTCGACTCAGTCCTTGTAGATGGGCAGCTCTTCGCAGCTAGCGCTGTGTTGTAACTTTGCTGGCCAACATCACCTCATCCTTCGATACCACACCCAACCGTGTTCTTTCCAATATGATGATGCAAGTTAACGTAAGCCGATACAGAAGCGATCGGGTACAACTTAGTCCCGCTCATTGTCACGCTTCATCATTAAGTGGAATGCACCCACCTTTGCGCATATGCCGCTACTGTATATAGATATTGAGCAGAGAGTTCGAGGCTGCCACCATGTTCCTTTCTTAGGTCGATATAGTATAGTGTTTCTGCCCTAATAGCAGCAGTGCTGTGCTCTGATTGATGTTGACTGCTGAGTGTCAACATCCATCCTCCTTTAATCTTTTATCAGGTTATGAGCCCAAACAGCTGATACACTACCATCAAGAAGATACATTATCACCATGTTGAGCCATGACTGCTGAGCATACAAAGACTTTGTCAAGATGACTGAGGACCTCATCCCTTGCCTTCCAGACATGCTACAAGGTCGCTTTCGTAGGGTCATCAACAACAAGACATATGGTACACTGGAAGAACCAAAGGATGGACCAGTCTTTGAATACAACAGGACAGAAGGCAAGCAAGTAGTGACACCCCACACTATCATGATAGAGTGCACCAGCCACCTCTACTTTGCAACCCGTGAGCTGGGCCCATTCTGCAACTGCTTTGATCTTGGGAAGCAGATGAGAGCTTGCATCAACTTCTTCATTGCAAACAAGGACAGCATCACCACACAAATTCTTGACCTCAAGATTGAAGGGAACAACCCCAGTGCCTCAAGCAATGCTGATAGTGTCCCTTACTATCATGCCTCAGACAATGGCCTGCACAGCACTCGAGACAATATGTCTGCAGGCAGTGAGGCCCAACACACTGAAATGTCTGACAAGCCTCTTCATGGCCAAGAAGCCACTCCCACAACAATGCTGGAACTAACACAGTTGACAAACCACCATCTCAAGGTTTTGTCCACACTCAATGACAAGTCAAGATGGGACAAGAAGGACTTACTCAACCCCAAAGGGTTTTGGTTCATGCTTGGTGACAATGACTACACAAGAAGCTGTTGGTCATCCTGTTTGCATGTGATGTACATGACCACAAGATGAAAACATTCACTAACACGGACTCCTTGCTGTGTTTGATCATCATAAACAGTTTCTCTCCTCAACTACAAGCAGAGTACTTCCCAGAGCAAGGCAACAAACCTATCAAAATTGCAGTCAATCTCTTTGGCTGGGCTGTCAATAAGTGCACAGTACACTCTGACTTGAAAGAATACAAACTCCTTAAGGCAACATATGCCCTTAAGTGGGACCAAGTAGGAAGCCATGCCTATGACTTCCTCACAAGGTGGGAAACACACCTTTCTGATCTCCATGCTTATTTGACTGAGTCCTGGACACCAGCCCACCAATACAAGACCCTAAAGCATGGGCTCCCCAGCAACAGGATTGCTCTTTTCAACTCAATCTTTATACTTTACAAAACACTAATTGATGAGCATACAGACTTGAGTGTTGCCATTGTCCTGTGCAAATGTTACAAGCTGGCAGCCGACAGCACCCCAAATCACTTCACAAACACTGCTGAGGATATTGATCTGAGTGCTCTGCATGCTTTCACAGGGTCTGCGCAGAAGATCCTGGACATGCATGGATGCGCAATTTGCGCATTTGCACACAAAAAAGTGAAAACAGTAGTACTGCAGAGTTACGATTGTTTTCAGTAAAAACAATCATAACAGGCTAGTTCAACTGGTTTAACCATGCGAACCACAATAAGGGGCTAGGACGTACATTGGGGGTGGCCCAAACATAGGAGCACATGGTAAGGTTACCACACAAGGAGATGGTAGCATGCAGGATAGGGAATGGACAATAGAAGTGACTGCTAGGTCAGGAGGTGGACAATAGAAGGGTCCATGAGGTCAGGAGCATTCCCAAGACACAGGGAATTGTGTCAACGCTCGGGAAGTGTTTCACACTTCCAGGAGGATGAAGAGCAGTGTCAAAAGGAATCAACACTGTCCAGAGGAGGGAGCATCATCAGTCAGGAAGTGTTGATACTCCCCAGAGGAGCAGGAGGAGCAGGAGCAGAGTCGCAGGAGCAGAGTCGCAGGCAACACTGCACAAACACATATATACTCTCATTCTATCATAGCATACAAGTGGATCCTCATCCACTCTATCTACTACTTATCACACTCTTTACTTTGTTTCCGTACCTTGCAATTGCAGGTTAACTCAAGCGCATGTGTCATAACACCCTTGGGATGTCATCTGAAGGCAGTGTTCTCCACTGCGGTCCAGCTCGAAATCCATCCATAGGCAATACTGTATTGCAGTCCAGACACCATTACATTGTTGAGCGATTGGCAAGCACTACAAATGCTTGTGCCTCTGCTGTTGCCGACACCACACTCCTATCATAATATCACAAGATCATTCTCACATTGACATGCCGCATAGCCTCTGGACAGAGCGTTCTGTCAGCAGTCGCATGCCTGGAACCCGAAATCTATTGTAAAGGCCAACTAGAATCAACCTTGGTGAAATCTACCGTAAAAGCCTTCTATTATCTTTCTCACTGGAATCTATTGTAGAAGCCCATTAGGACCTTTCTCGCTCGAATAGATTGTAGCTATGGTTTAGAACAGATTTCTACTAACTGCTGTGGACACTCTGTCCAGAGGTAGCATGGCACAATCAAGTCTTAGGGAACCTTGTTGAACCACACCAGGTGTGTGGCAATGGCATCTGTCTTGACACAAGCGTCCATAGTGTTGACAGTTGCACAATGAACTGAGTTGATTGAGAACCGGACCGCAGTGGACGACTGCCTTTGGTATGAGTTCGAGAGAGCCAGACCGCAGAGACTGCCTTTGGTATCAATTGTATCTGGACTGCAGTAGAGAACTGCCTTCAGACGTTGTCAATAGCAGTGATACAACACATGCACTATGTTTAGATGCAATGGCCTGCAATTGCAACTTGTGACAGAAACTACTAAGCATATGATATGGTAAAGATATAGCTAGTAAGGTGTAGAGTGGATGAGAATCCACTCAACCACTACAACAAAGAGAATGTATGTTTATATAGGCATACCCGCAGTGTCACCTGCAACACTACTCTTGCTCTATGGGGTCTCCTTCAATACTGCCCCTCCTCCTCTTGTCCCTCCTTTGGTCCCTGCCCTCCTTAGGCTGTACACTCTTCTTTTAGCACTGCTTCTCCTGCTCCTGGTGGACGAGGAGACCTAGTGCCGTTTCATCATTGATAGGGTCTCTCTCACTTCATCTGAATGGTGAAATGCACCCTCCTTCATCTTGCCCTCTGGTGATGGCGCCCATCCTCTTATGCTGAGTTCATCGTCATGTAAGGCCCCTACCTCATCAGAGTGGCAAACCCAATTTCATCACCATATGTCCCATTGTGAGATCGGTGAGAGGGGTGTCATAGTGCCTGTGCAGAAGATCGGGTCTGCGCAAGAAGATCTGAGATGAGATGAATTGCGCCTAGAAACGCATGGAATGTGAAATCAACCATAACACGGGTTTCCGGTTGATTTCACTGACAACAACCACATTGCGAGTTTCCAGTTAATTTTGCTGAAATCAATCAGAATACATCCATCTGGTTGATTTCACCAAACACACCACAAGAAGCTTCCATTGGTACAGAACAGGCCGATGGACTACGAGGAAGCGATAGGAGGCTTGGAAGAGAAGGTCTCCATCGTCAAGGGTAAGGATAGGACAACAGGAAAGGTTTCACATGCAAGGAGAGGGTCCGAGTTCAGCCAAGAAGAGGACCAAGCTCAGGAGCACATGGTAGGTTACCACACAGGGGGATGTGTTCATGATTGCATGGAACCAGTCACAAGGGAGGCCGCATGGACGGAGGCGGGACAATAAGGGTGGTCACATGGTCAGGGGCCACCAGATAGGGGCCAGGAGAATGGCCACTGATTGAGAGGAGAGGGAGCCGGGCCAAGGGGACCAGAATAGGAACCATAAGGAGGAAGGGCAGTGTCAAGAAGATCAACACACAGCTCAAGGAGAGGAGGAGACAAGAGGACGAGGAGGACGGAAACACTCCTCAGGAGGAGCAGGAGCGGTGTTGCAGGTGACACCGTACAAACACATAAATACTCTCACTTCCTCATAGCATATGAGTGGATCTTCATCCACTCTACTCTATACTTTCTTACTTTTTACTTAGTTACACATCATTGCAATAGCAGGGCTCTTGCAACAACATCTTGAGCGTGTGTATTGCATCACTGTCAGACATCAACTGTAGGCAGTGTTATCCAACACTTGTGGTCCAGTCTCTCACTATAGTCAGTGTTGCTCAACATCTGCAGTCCAGTCAATCACTGTAGGTGGTGTCTAACACCTGTGGTCCAGTACCTCCTGTCAAATGTAGGCAATAACCTTATTGCAGTCCAGGTGATGACAAGAGCATCAAGCAGCAGCACTACAAACACTTATGCTGTATTGGGGAGTTGTATCTTATACCATTCCCAAACCAACGTGTTACGGATGTGCCACATAGCCTCTGAACAGAGTGTTCAAGGTGATCAGTCAAAACCTACCAGAACTCAGCTGTCTGGTTACTTTCAACCAAAACATACTGAATAGAGCTTACTTGGTTGATCTCACCAAAATCAACCGGAAGCACCCAACCTGGTTTCAGGCGCACAACCGCTTACAAGGGGCGTCCTCTAACCGCCTCCCTCGAGGTCTGTCATACAGTCGTGGTACTACTGATCCCAACGAACTCCGTTGTAAAGCCTTGCTCCTACCAATTCCGACAAATTCTGTTGTAGGACCTTGTTCCCACCAATCTCAATGAACTCTGTCAGAACTCTCCTTTTGCCTGATCCCTCGATTCCTGCGCATGGTCTCTTCTCATATGATTCCAGTTCTTCCTGTGCTTCTGGTCCCATGACACATTCAAGGTGGTTAGTCGAAACCTACTCTTATTCACCTTTACAGCATATTCTGTGGAGTTACAATGTAAGGAATTTTTCCTGCACTTTTCATAGAAATCTATTGTATCAGACCTCTATAGCAGATTCCACATAAGGGAGTACTATCACGATTCTCACAGAAATCTGCCATACTAGATTTCTATAGCAGTTTTCAGGTTTCTGGCATGCAACTGCTTACACCAGGTTTGGTGTTTCCGGTTGATTTTGGTGAGATCAACCAAGTAAGCTCTATTTGGTATGTTTTGGTGAAAGTAACCAGACGGCTGAGTTCTGGTAGGTCTCGACTGACTGCCTTGAACACACCATTCAGAGGCTATGTGGCACATCTGTAACACTTTGGTTTGGGAATGGTATAAGATACAACTCCCCAATACAGCATAAGTGTTTGTAGTGCTGCTGCTTGATATTCTTCATTGTTTTCTGGACTGCAATAAGGTTATTGCCTACAGATGATGAGAGGTACTGGACCGCAGGTGTTATACACCGCCTTCAGTGATTGACTGGACTGCAGGTGTTGAGCAACACTGCCTACAGTGATTGACTGGACCGTAAGTGTTAGAGAACACTGCCTACAGTTGATGTCTGACAGTGATGCAATACACACGCTCAAGATGTTGTTGCAAGAGCCCTGCTATTGCAATGATGTGTAACTAAGTAAAAAGTAAGAAAGTATAGAGTGGATGAAGATCCACTCATATGCTATGAGGAAGTGAGAGTATTTATGTGTTTGTACAGTGTCACCTGCAACACCGTTCCTGCTCCTCCTGAGCTGTGTCGACCTCTATGGCACTACTCCTTTTCTCCCTGGACAATGTGTTGGTTCCTTCGACACTGCTCCTTGTCTCCTTTCTCCTGGATGCCAGTCTCTTTAACACAGCTCTCCTCCCGCCTTAACCGTGACCGTTCTCCTGACCCCTATCCTGTGAACCCCCCCCTCCACCACGTGACTGACCTTATGGTCCTGCTCCCTATCCATGCAGTCTTCCTGATGGCTAGCTTCATGCGGTTGTGAGCACGTCCCCCTTGTGTGGTAACTGACCTTGTGCTTCTTGGCTTGGTCCCCATCTTCACATGTGATCTTCTCCAATATGTCTCTCTCGCCTCCCAGTGATGGTAACCATCTGTATGACTATCCCCTTGCCTCCATGTGAATGTCCAACCTCTTACACATCGAAGGGATCTTCTCATGGCACATTTGGCTAAATCAACCAGATGAGTGTGTTCTGATTGATTTTGCTGAAATCAACCAGAAACCTGCAATGTGGTTGATCTCCGTGAAATCAACTGGAAACCTGTGATGTGGTTGATTTCGTATTCTGTGTGCATAGGGCACACTATATCTCATTTTGGATCTTTTTGTGCAGACCCAATCCTCTGCGCAGACCCTATGAGAATAGCCTCTGAACGAAGTGTTCAAGGTGGTCAGCCGAAACCTACCAGGATCAAGTCTCCTGGTCCTTCTCAACGAAACAGGTTGGAAAGAGTTCACTTGGTCAATGTCACCGAGATCAACCCGGATCATCAAACTCAAGGTTTCAGGCGCACAACCGCTTACAACTATACTATATTGACCTAAGGAGAACATGGTGGCAGCCTCGAGTTCTCTGCTTGATATACATATACAGTGGTGGCACATACCCAAAGGTGGGAGTGTGCCCCTTAATAATGAAGTGCGGCAATGAGCGGGGTCCAGTAGTACCCGATCCCTTACTGTATCGGCTCTACCTGATCATCTGCTATATCGGCTCTGCCCGATTCCTTACTGTATCAAATCTGCCCGATTCCTTACTGTATCGGCTCTGCCCAATCTCCTCCATATTGGCTTATATTCCCATTATTATCTTGCTGGGTCATATTCTTCAGCACCCCTCTCATCCCAGCATACTCCTACAATACCATCAAACCAAACTGTTGTTGGAGATATGAAAGTGTTGGTACTGCGAGTGGCATAGTCAGGATGTCAGCAAGGTTCTTGCTGCTTTGGATTGGGGTGATTGTTAGACACCCATCAGCTATCTTGTCCCATAGGAAGAAGCTTGCAATGTCAATATGATTTGTCCTCTTGAAATGCTGTGGGTCATTGGCAATAACACATGTGCCAGAAGAGTTGCTGTACAAGATTGGTATAGTAGGATCAAGAGCAAGGTTTCTATCACGTGAATGTAGTATCGTAGTTCCAACAGTAACATGTATTGTGGACGTTTTTGGCAGTACTTGGACCAGTTCTTGTAGAAACATGGATACCCAGGGCATCTCCCTTGCTGCAGCTGCTAGTGCAACATATTCTGTTTCAACTGAGCTGTTTGCTACTGTTGGTTGGAGTCGTGATGACCAACTGCATATAAATCCATCAACAGAGAAGACATATCCTGAAGTTGAGCGACAGCAGTCTCGCAATCCAGCCCAATCGGAGTCAGCCCATCCCGTTAGTAACTGTCCATTGCCTGTCTTGCTTGCGACTTCCTTTGGTAGCTTTAACCGCAAACTACCTGATCTTCCTGTTCCGACCTCCTGATCTAGAGTTTTGAACTCAAGCTGGCCTGTCTCCCACTGGATTGTCGGCTGCAGTCTTCTGAGTTCTGGGAAACCTAGAATGAGGTCATATTCAGCGGTGTCTGCCACTGAGGCTTTGACCACCCCTAACTTATGTTCACCAAAAATGACCTGCACCATTGCTGAGCTGTTGATGGCGAGTTGGTGTCTGGGAACACCATGTATAGATCTTGTTTTTGTGGGTTTTGTATTTATTTGGTACTTACAAACAAAAGAGTCTGAAACTATAGACAAGCCGGCACCAGTGTTGGCAAGTATATGGGCTGGGTGGTCTTGGACCATCACAGTTAGCTTGAGTACTGCTTTACTTACGCTGGCAGAGAAACAAAGAGAACATTCTTGGTATGTACAGATGGACAGCAACCAGGGTTGTAGGGCAATGTATGGCATTAGTGCGTCGCCCCACTGACATTTCCCTTGTCACCTTTGTCATTGTCTCCATTTTGACCTTTGACAGTTGGTTGTTGGCTGAGGTCTAGGCCTTCTTGATTGTCTGTGTTGGGACTGTGCTGTCCTTCCTCAGTCAGGCCTTCTCCCTCGTTAGCTGCCTCTTCCTCTGGCGCATTCTCTAAGGTTACCATAACTTTTGGTCTGCTAGGCCTGGGGGTTGTTGGTACAGCTGGTGTCCTACTTGGGCAGTCTCTTGCCCAATGACCTGGGCCCCTGCAACCATGACATGTGAAGCTGCCCAGAGGTGTGGTATCCCGTGGCTTCAGGTTCTGTGCTAGGTGAGGAGGCAATGGTCAGTTACCAGGTCGGTAAGGGGCCCCAGGAGTTGTTGGTCCCGGCTGTTGAGCCAGCATTGGGGCTGGGGGTGTTGGTTGTATGGCTGGGTTCAGATGTGGCATTGGTACGCTCGGGTGTCTCAAAGCAGACTGCTGCATTAGCAACCGCTGACAGTCAATGTCTTTGATCTCTCGGTACCAGCCCCAGTGATCCATAGGAGGATTACTCTCGAACTTCTCCTGCAAGCTGCGTGTAAGGCTCGTTCTGAACAGGTCGATGACCAATTCGTTATCCTCCAGGTTCACTTGCCCCTTGAGGTCTCGGAATCGTTCGACATGGCATGTGGTGTCACAGGGTCTGCGCAGAAGACCCTGGATAAGAATTGGGCATGTCGTGTGCACAGATTGTGAAATCAACTGCGTTGTGGGTTTCTGGTTGATCTCACTGAAATTGACCAGAACCAACCCATTCAGTAGATTTCACCAGATACACTGCGAGAAGCTCCCATTGGTGCGTACTGGGTTGGACACTCACAAGAGAAGGACAGGAAAGTCGGAGGAGGAGTACTCCATTGTGGAAACAAGGAAGAGACAGGCAGGAGGCAATCACATGCAAGGAAGGGGACCGAGCTCAGGACCACACATATGATTACCACACAGAGAGAAGGTTTCATGCATGTTGAAGAGAGGACCACATGGAGCGGGAGGATGGACATAGGGGCGACTGCATGGACAAGAGCAGGACAATAAGGTTGACCATGCGGTCAGAGGGATTCACAGGATAAAGGTCAGGTTTGGAGAATGGCCACATCGGTTAGGAGGAAGGAGAACTGTGCCGAGGAGACTGTATGTAGGACAAGAGGAGGAGGAGTAGTGTCGAAGAGGTCGACACACACAACTCAAGACAAAGAGGAGCAAGAGGATAAGGAGCAGTGTCGAAGGAACCGACACACTGTTCAAAGAAGAAGAGGAGCAGTGTCAAAGGAGTCGATAACACTCTTCAGGAGGAGCAGGAGCGGTGTCGCAGGCAACATCGTACCAACACATAAATACTCTCATTTCACCATAGCATACAAGTGGATCCTCATCCACTCTACTCGATACTTATCTTACTCTTTACTTAGTTCTGTATCATTGCAATAGTAGGGCTTTGCAACAACATCTCGAATGTATGTGTTGTATCATTGTCAGATGTCAACTGTAGGCGGTGTTCTCTAACACTTGCGGTCCAGTCTCTCACTGTAGGTGGTGCATAACATCTGCAGTCCAGTACCTTTCTCATCTGCAGGCAACAACCTTATTGCAGTCCAGATACCATTCAATACCATCAAGCAACAAGCAGCACTACGGACACTCATGCTGATACAGAAGGCTACATCTTATAGCGTTCCCAACCTAAGTCCCTGGATGTGCCGCATAGCCTCTGAATGGAGTGTTCAAGGCAGTCAGCTGAAACCTACCAGGATCAAGTCTTCTGGTCCTTCTCATCAAAACAGTTTGGAAAGAGCTCACTCAGTTGACCTCACCAAGATCAACTCAGATCATCAAACTCAGGTTTCAGGTGCGCGACCACTTACAACTTCCCTTACAACTGATCTCCACGAGATAAGCTGTAAGGCTGAGTGATAGTAGGTTTCGACTAACCACCTTGAACGCTCTGTTCAGAGGCTATGCGGCATGTCCAAAAGGTTAAGATAGACTTGTTGTGTCTATGCCAACTAGAGGCTGGAGGTCAATGTCTGTTGTAGCACAAGTGTTCTTAGTGCTGACAGTCCCTTGACAATAGTTGAGTGGTGTCTGGTCTGCAATAAGGTTACTGCCTACAGATGGAATTGGAGCGTTGGGCCGCAGTGTGATTACTGCCTTGGGTGGATGACTGGACCACACTGTAAACACTGCCTACAGTTGTTGTCTTAGCAGTGATACAACACACTCGCTTGAGATGACTTTGCAATGCTCTGCAATTGCAAATTGTACAAACAAGTAAAGACTAGACTAAGTAATAGATAGAGTGGATGAGGATCCACTTGTATGCTATGATGGAATGAAAGTATATATGTGTTTGTGCAGTGTTGCCCATAACACTGCTCCTGCTCCTCCTGCTCCTCCTGGAGGTGTAAGCACTTCCTGACTTGCCCCTTCTTCTGAACAGTATTGTCCCCTTTGACACTGCTCCTCCTCTTGGACAATGTGTTGGTCTCCTGGACACGATTCTCTTTTCCCTTGTCTTGTGAATGCTCTTGACCTCGTGTGTCATAGGGTCTGCGCAGAAGACCCGAAATGAGGTATGGGGTGCCTTTGCTAAAGAGGACGATCCAGCACGGCCCTGAAAATGATTGGGCAGAGCAGATTGGAGCTGAGATTGGACAAAGTTGATCTGGTCAAACATCGGGCAGTGCCGATACAAGAGAGGAATTGGGTACAACTACGTCCCACTCGTTGTTGCACATTGTCATTAGGTAGGATGCACTCACACTTGGGTATGTGCTACACACTTGTATATATACTTAGCAGGGAGCTCGAGGCTCCCACTACATTCTTTTCTTATGTCAATTTAGTATAGTGTTTTTGCTCCTTAGCTCAAACACCGTACTGAGACTGATATCTCTCGATTTCTGTTGCCAAGTGTCATCGTTACTTTGACAGCCTTGTGCGCACGAAATGTGAAATCTACCGGATCACGGGTTTTTGGTTGATTTCACCAACAACAACCGCATTGCGAGTTTCCAGTTGATTTTGCTGAAATCAATCAGAATACATCCATCTGGTTGATTTCACCAAATGTGCCACAAGAAGCTCCCATTGGTACAGAATGGGCCAATCAGATACAAGGAGGCAATGGGAGGTTGGAAGAGAAGGTCTCCATCATTGAGGGTAAGGATAGGACAACAGGAAAGGTTTCACATGCAAGGAGAGGGTCCAAGTTCAGCCAAGAAGAGGACCGAGCTCAGGAGCATGCAGTAGGTTACCACACAGGGGGGCGTGCTCATGATCACATGGAACCAGTCACAAGGGGGGCTGCATGGATAGGAGCAGGACAACAAGGGTGGTCACACGGTCAAGGGCCACCAGATAGGGGTCAGGGGAATGGTAACTGATTAGGAGGCCGGCCTAAGAACCCTGAGGAGGAAAAGCAGTGTCGAAGAGGTTGACACACAGCTCCAGGGGAAGAGGGGCAAGGAAACAGGGAGCAGTGTCAGGAAGCTCAGCATACAGCTCAAGAAGAGGAGGAACAAGAGAATAAGGAGGTTGGGAACAGTCCTCAGGACAAGCAGGAGCAGTGTCACAGGCAACACCCTACAAACACATAAATACTCTCACTTCACCATAAACATACAAATGGATCCTCATCCACTCTACTTTACACTTACTTACTCTTTACTTAGTTACATTAGCATCATTGCAATAGCAGGGCTTTTGCAATGACCCCTTAATCATGTGTGTTGCATCACTGTCAGACATCAACTGTAGGCAGTGTTCTCTAACACTTACGGTCCAGTCAATCACTGTAGGCAGTGTTGCTCAACACCTGCAGTCCAGTCAATCACTGAAGGCGGTGTATAACACCTGCGGTCCAGTACCTCTCATCATCTGTAGGCAATAACCTTATTGCAGTCCAGAAAACAATGAAGAATATCAAGCAGCAGCACTACAAACACTTATGCTGTATTGGGGAGTTGTATCTTATACCATTCCCAAACCAAAGTGTTACAGATGTGCCACATAGCCTCTGAATGGTGTGTTCAAGGCAGTCAGTCGAGACCTACCAGAACTCAGCCGTCTGGTTACTTTCACCAAAACATACCAAATAGAGCTTACTTGGTTGATCTCACCAAAATCAACCGGAAACACCAAACCTGGTGTAAGCAGTTGCATGCCAGAAACCTGAAAACTGCTATAGAAATCTAGTATGGCAGATTTCTGTGAGAATCGTGATAGTACTCCCTTATGTGGAATCTGCTATAGAGGTCTGATACAATAGATTTCTATGAAAAGTGCAGGAAAAATTCCTTACATTGTAACTCCACAGAATATGCTGTAAAGGTGAATAAGAGTAGGTTTCGACTAACCACCTTGAACACTCCATCCAGAGGCTATGCAGCATGTCAATGAGAGAATGATCTTGTGAGGTTATGATAGGAGTGTGGTGTTGACGACAGCAGAGACACAAGTGTTCGTAGTGCTTGCCAATCGCTCAATGGTATGATGGTGTCCGGACCACAATACATTATTGCCTATGGATGGATTTCAAGCCAGACTGCAGTGGAGAACACTGCCTTCAGATGACATCCCAAGGGTGATATGACACATGCACTTGAGGTAACCTGCAATGCTCTGCAATTGCATGGTATGGAAACAAGGTAAAGAGTGTGATAAGTAGTAGATAGAGTGGATGAGGATCCACTTTTATGCTATGATAGAATGAGAGTATATATGTGTTTGTGCAGTGTCACCCATGACACTGCTCCTGCCCCTCCTGCTCCTCCTAGATGTGTAAACACTTCCATCGTGATGCTGCTCCTTCTCCTAGAACAGTGTTGATCCCTTTGACACTGCTCCTCTTACTCCTGAACAATGTGGCGATCCCATGACACAGTTCCCTTGTCTTGTGAATGCCACTGTTCACATGGACACTTCTATTGTTCCCTTCCCACCCTCGTGAGCTCGTCCATTGTTCTCCTCCCCATCCTGTATGCTACCATTTCCCTTTGTGGTAACTTTCCCGCGTGCTCCTATGCTCGGAGCTCCTATGTGCTTCCAAGCCCCTTATTGCAGTTTGCATGGCTAAACTGGTCAAACTAACTCGTAACAACTGTTTTTACTGAAAACAATTGTAACTAAGCAATCCAACTGTTTTCGCATTTTTGTGCACATGCTGCACATCCATGCATGTACAGGGTCTTCTGTGCAGACCCTGTGACACCTGGTTTCAGGCATGCGACCGCTTACAGCTATGCAGCACATCCGGGGACTTAGGTTGGGAACGCTATAAGATGTAGCCTTCTGTATCAGCACAAGTGTTTGTAGTGCTGCTTGTTGCTTGTTGGTATTCAATAGGGTCTGGACTGCAATAAGATTATCGCCTGCAGATGAAAGAGATACTGGACCGCAGGTGTCATACACTGCCTACAGTGTGGGACTGGACTGCAAGTGTTGGAAAACACCACCTACAGTTGACATCTGACAGTGATACAACACACATGTTCGAGATGTCATTGCAAAGCTCTGCTATTACAATGATACATAACTAAGAGTCAAGTAGAGAGTAAGTAAAGTATAGAGTAGAGTGGTTGAGGATCCACTTGTATGATGTGATGAAGTGAAAGTACATATGTGTGTCTGTACGGTGTCGCCTGCGACACTGCTCTTACTCCTCCTCTGTAAGAGGTGTAGGACCTCCTTGACTCGGTCTGCATTCCTCCTGCTTTCCTCCTGCTTCGTATGGGCTCCTCCTTGAGTATTGCTCCTGCTCCTTCTGAATTGAATGTCTGCTCCTCGGCCCACATACTTCTGTTTCCCCGTGTGGACATCTCTATTGTCCCCCATTTGTGTCATGTGGACAACTCTATTGTTCCATTCCCACTCCATGTGATTTCTGCATAGTTCCCATTTCCATGTGGCAACAGATAACATGCTCCTTATGCTCAGACCCCTCCCATGCATATGGTCTCCTTCTGAGCGCCCCCCTCCTTACCACCTATGGTGGTGACCCATCTCCTATGGTTGTCCCGTTGCTCTTGTGACATCGCTCGACCCGCGAGGTGTTGAAAAGTCCTTCTCGTGACAAGTTCGTTGAAGTCTACCATATGGGCTCGTTCTGGTTGATATTGCTGAGATCAACTAGAACCCCGGAAATCAATCCATTCCGCATTCTGTGCGCACGACGCGCCCAATGTTTATTCGGGGTTTCCTGCGCAGGGTCTTCTGCGCAGACCCTGTGACATAGTGTTTCTGCTCAATAGCTGCAATACTGGCTGCAATACTGTGCTTTGACTCATATCGCCGATAAGCGTCGCTAAGTGTCATATCTTTTCTCAATTTCCAACCGCAGGAGCTACGTTGAATAATAATTTTGAGGTTCAATCGCGCTGCCATTGTTGACATTTTCGTTGACAAGCAACCGCGACAAAACTTTCTCGCAGAGCGGTACTCGTTCTCTGATCTGATCGGCTTTGCCCGATCTCTTCCGTATCTGATAGAAACAATAGACGAATACGAGTGGTCGACGATGGTCTAAGCACAGTGTTCAAGCTATTGAGCAAAAACACTATACTATGTTGACCTAAGAAAAGAATGTGGCGGGAGCCTCGAGCTTCCCACTAGATATATATACAAAGATACAGCACATACCCAGGAATGGGCGCATTCTACCTAATGACGAAGTACAACAACGAGTGGGACACAGTTGTACCCGATCCCTCTCTTGTATCGGCCTTGCCCAATCCCCGATCAGATTTGCTCTGCCCGATCTCCTATCAGATCAGATCTATGTCATCCTTTAGCATCGGACTGGATCGTGATCTTCAGCAGTATCGGCTTACGTCAACTTACATCATCATAATGGATCGTTACCTTCAGCATCGTTACCTTCAGCAAATCTTTCATCCAAGGATGGAAGCTCTGTGATTTCTTGAAGCCGACAATTTCTCGACCTCACTTCTAGAAGTTGTTTTGACGAAAATGAGGTTTTACATGTGTACTTGCTTCCAAACTGGGTAAAAACGACACACAGTCGGCAAGCCGGCAATATAACACCTCTTCCCGAAAAATCCGTGGAAACAATGCGAATATTCCACCAGAATTGGGCCACTTTAATGACAAGCCAAATTGTTGGATTTTCTAAAATATGGCAAAAGTGTGCAGACACACCAGTGCAAAGCGGAACTCTAATGACATTATAACTCATCTTGGTGATTCTATACGTAGCTCACCTAGGCCAAATGGGGTTGATTTTGGTGCGCCAAAAAAATATCCTGTGACGGCTAAATTTCGTGGATTTAAGACCAGTCGTAGCGAAAATCACAACATTCATCCTTGAGATTTATGACTGCGACACAAGGAGCACTTAGTCCCGCTCATTGTCACACTTCATCATTAAGTAGGATAACACCCACATTCGGCATGTGCCACCAAGATATATATATATCGAGCTGAGAGTTCTAGGCTCTCACCACGTTCCTTTAGTCAATCGAGTATAGTGTTTCTGCCCCAATAGCAGCAGTACTGTGCTCTGATTGACGTCGATCGCTGAGTGTCGACACCCGTCCTCCTTTAATCTTTCATCAGGTTATGAGCCCAACTAGCCGATACACTATCAACATGCCAAACCCTGACTACTCATTGTACGAATACTTTGTCGAGACAATCGAGGACCTCATCCCTCGTTTTCCAGACATGGTAAAAGGTCGTTTTCGCAGATTAATCAACAACAAGACCTATGGTACCCCGAATGCTCCGAAAGGCGACCAATTGCTGTACTTTGTCGTCAATAGTGACAAGAACCAGATCATCACACCCCTCTCCATCATGATCGTGTGTGTTGTTATGCTCTACTATGCGACGCACGAACTCGGTCCTTTCCGCAACCGTCTCGATCTCGGAAGGCAAATGAAAGCACACGTAAACATCTTCATCGCAAACAAAGACAGCGACACTACACAAATCCTCGACCTCATGATCGAGGGTCCAATGGACTTGGAAGCGGAGCTGGATGTTGCATCGTCCGAGGGGGGAATGCCATGCAGGACTCAACAACAGACGAAGCTTCCAAAGTAGCGCAAATGCTGACCACAACGAGCAAGCTCGGTGTCGCTCCCACTCCGACCGCAAGAGAGTTCACATTTGATCCGATTGCTGCAGCAAATTATGGTCTCGTCATCACTGGTCACTCCCACATCTCTAACAACGGCTTGACTTGACTATATCGGTGGAGCATACTGGGGATCGAGAGGGGTTGCTGAAGATTACGATCCAGTAAGATGCTAAAGTATGACATAGATCCGATTTGATAAGGAATCTGTTGGAGATTACGATCCAGTCCGATCTCAAGGATGACATAGATCCGGTCTGATGGGAGATCGGGCAAGACCGATACAAGTAAGGGATCGGGTATTACTGTGTCCCACTCGTTGCTATACTTTGTCATTAGGTAGGATACACCCACCCTTGGGTATGTATGTGCCGAACCTTTGTATATATATCCAGCAAGGAGCTCGAGGCTCCTACCGCATTCTTTTCGCATGTCAATATAATATAGTGTTTGCTCTTTAGCTTGAACACCGTACTTAGACTGATATCTCCCGATTATCGTCGCTAAGTGTCACTTTTAATTCAACAGAATCGGGGGGAGCGGATCTGATCGGAGATCAGGCGGAGCCGATACAGTAAGAGATCGGGTACCGCTTAGTCCCGCTCGTTGTCATACTTGGGTCATTAAGGGGGATGCTCCTACCACTGGCATGTGCCGACACCATGCATATATATCAAGCAGAGAGCTCGAGGCTACCACTATGTTCTTTCCTTAGGTCAATATAGTATAGTGTTTCTGCTCAATAGCGTGAACACTGTGCTCTGACCGTCGTCGACCACTGAGTGTTGACATCCGTCTCCCATTATACTTTCAACATACAGTGTCATGAATTTACTTGTCTGACTTATTTCGCAAACTGCATCATTAAGCGAACCAAGATATTGCTTTATTTGTTGCAGTGGCGGTGCATGTTAAACTAAGAGTGACATTTGGCGACGTACGATCGGGAGATATCAATCTAAGCACGATGTTCGAGCTAAAGAGCAAAACACTATACTATATTGACATACGAAAAGAATGTGGCGGGAGCCTCGAGCTCCCTGCTAGATATATGTGCTAAAGATAACGATCCAGCAGGAAGCTAAAGTGACGAAGGATCGGGCAAAATCGATCTGGAATGCTATTGGGGAAAGCAGATCTGATCCTAGATCAGACCGAGCCGATATAGCAGGAATCGGGGACAACTGGGTCCTGCTCGTTGACACACTTTGACATTAGATGGTATGCTCCCATTTGAGTTCATGTATCATTACTGTATATAGACATTTAGCAGAGAGCTCAAGGCTCCCGCCACATTCTTTTTGTATGTCAATATTGTATAGTGTTTAGCCCAATAGCTTGACACTGTGCTTAGATTGACATCACCCAATAATCATTGATAAGAGTCAAATCTTTCAACAGGTTATGAGTCCAATAAGCTGATACTCTACGATATCAGTATGTCAAACATAAACTACTCTATCTACGGCACATTTGTTGCTCCCATACAAAACCTCCTGCCACGACTGCCCAAGATACTCCAAGATCATTTCAATCAAGTCATGGAAGATGAGATTTATGGTACCCCCAGCACACCAAAAGACGGTCAACTATTGAAGTTTGCCTTCAATGATGACAAGGAGCAGACAATCACACCCCTGTCTATCATGATCAAGTTTGTTAGCATACTCTACCAAGCAATGCACAATCTTGGTGCATTTACTAGTTGTGCCAAGCTCAGTAAACAAATGTGAACTAGGGTAAACCTCTTCATCGTCAATGAAGAGTGGAATGCAGCTCACATCCTTGATCTCAAGATTGAAGGCTTGGTCGATACCACCTGAAATACCAAGCAATACAACCATCTGGTTAAGGGTGAAGCTTCTGTGTCAGCTAGAGGCAACACCCATGTTTTTGACTCAAATGACTTCAACTGTTGCCTAATTGGTTGTGAGGCTACACCAGGCCCTACCCCTGAGCTTAGAACACTCACAAATCATCACCTAAAAGTACTTTCTGGCCTGAATGACAAAATGAAATGGGACAAATGAGACCTCCTCAATCCAAGGTCAGTCTCTGTGCACGCTTGGTGACACGAGATGTTTGCAATGTCGTTGGAGAAACTACACATGATGATTGAGCTGAGCATAGAGTCAGCATCCTCAAAAGTTGTTGTCTTTTGATCAAGAACATTTCATGTGAAAGGGACAACAGACAAGTTGCACACCAAGTACTTTGCTGAGCATGGTGATCAACTGGTACCAATTGCTGTAGATCTATGCAATTGGGCAGTAAAGAAGTGTACCATACACTCTGCCGCCAAGGAGTACGAGCTCCTTGCCACCACCTACACATTGCGCTGGGACCAGGTCGGAAGTCATGCATACAACTTCCTCACCAAATGGGAAGCTCATGTATTGGAACTGCACACCTACTTGCAGGGCCCCTGGTTGCCGGACCATTGCTACAGGACACTCAAGCGTGCACTGTCTTCAGACAAGAATGCACTATTCAACTCAGTGTTAATATTGCATGAAAGGCTTCACAGGAAGGAACAAACGGCCGAAAGTGTCATTAACGTCCTAAGCCAATGTTATGAACTTGCTGCTGAAAGCGCCCCTATGCATCTGTCTCCTAGGTCCGAAGTATCTGAGCTCACTGCATTGCAAGCGGCTACACTGATCAACTGTTGGGCTTGTGATGCACTCGGTCATGCAGCTAATCAATGTCCAGACACTGAAGCCCACACTCAATGGAAACAAGGGAAGGTCAGAGCACCACCCAAAGGCCATGCCAACACATGCATCGTACTACCTCTTGAAGGGAATTGGGATGACTAGGATACGGCGCCAGTCTTGGCATTCTTTACCAAAGTCAAACCGGCACCCATTGATCTACCGCCCTGGCTTGTCCCCTTTGTGTTTGACTCAGGAGCATCCTGTGGTCAACTCCTCCCGATACAGAAAAGGTTGGCAGGACGTGGAAAACTCAGTTAGCATAACTACCGCTGACAGAGGAAAGCTGTCCACCACCAAGATGGGCGGCACTGTTAGTCTCTTGAACTTTAGTCCCAAGAAGCGCCAATGGGAGTGCATGACATAAAGAGACTGCCTGCTTGTTCCTGGCCTTGTGACCAACCTTATCGGCACAAAGTTGGTCACACATGCACAGTGTAAAGTGATCTTTGAAGAAGAGCTCATCACTGTACAAGACAAGGACGGTCATGCAATCTGCGTGCCAACTGTCATAGGGTCTGCGCAGAAGACCCAAAATGAGATATGGGGTGCCTTGTATGCACAAAATGTGAAATCCACTGCATCACAGGTTTCCAGTTGATTTCACTGAAAACAACTGCATTGCGAGTTTCCAATTGATTTTGCTGAAATCAATCAGAATACATCCATCTGGTCAATTTCACCAAACATGCCACAAGAAGCTCCCATCAGTATGGAACGGGCCAATCATTTACAAGGAAGCAATGGGAGGCTCAAAAGAAAAGGTCTCCATTGTTGAGGGGAAGGATAAGACAGCTGGAGAGGTTTCACATGTGAGGAGCAGGTCCAAGTTCAGCCAAGAGGAGGACCGAGCTCAGGAGCATGCAGTAGGTTACCACACAGGGGGGGGTGTTGTTCATGGTCATGTGGGGTCAGTCACAAGGGGGGCTGCATGGATAGGAGCAGGACAATAAGGGTGATCACACGGTCAGGGGGTTCACCAAATAGGGGTCAGGAGAACAGTCACTGGTTAGGAGGAAGGGGAACTGTGTCACAGAGACTGGCATAGGGGCCCTGAGGAGAAAGAGCAGTGTCTAAGAGGTTGTCACACAGCTCCAGGAGAAGAGAAGCAAGGAGACAAGGTGCAGTGTCAAAGAGATTGACACATAGCTCAAGGAGAGGAGGAGCAAGAAGACATGGAGGTAGGAAACACTCCTCAGGAGGAGCAGGAGCAGTATCACAGGCAACACCTTACAAACACATAAATACTCTCACTTCACCATAGCATGCAAGTGGATCCTCATCCACTCTACTCTATACTTTCTTACTCTTTACTTAGTTACACATCATTGCAATAGCAGGGCTCTTGCAACAACATCTCAAACGTGTGTGTTGTATCACCATTGGACATCAACTGTAGGCAGTGTTGCCCAACACTTGCAGTCCAGTACCTTCTCTCCTCTGTAGGCGATAACCTTCTTGCAGTCCAGATAATGACAAAGGCCATCAAGCAACAGCACCACATACACTTGTGCTGTACGGGGAGTTGTACCTTATAACAATCCCAAACAAAGTACTATGGATGTGCTGCATAGCCTCTGAACAGAGTGTTCAAGGCGGTCAGTCAAAACCTACCAGAACTCAGCCATCTGGTTACTTTCACCAAAACATACTGAACAGAGCTCACTTGGTTGATCGCACCAATATCAACTGGAAACGTCAAACCTGGTTTCAGGCGCGCGACCGCTTACAAATTGATACTCTCGGTCGCCGGTGTTGAGGCCGTCCAAGCCTGTTCCATCCCAAATTTCGCTATGACACCCTCGATATATCCGCTCTGGTCAATTGAGAGCATGTGAGCTTCAAAGTCATAGTGTACGTTCAGCCCAATAATGTGAGACACATTTCCCTGATTGGTGATGCTGAACATGCTTGAGAGTTGCTGTTGTACAGACTGGACTCGTGAGGCAGTCGCTCTGATGACGAGCAGGTTGTCAATTTATACTGCAAGGAGTACCATTGCGTCCTTTGAGCCGCGTGTGTATGTACACGCATGGTTCAGCTTGGCACCGCCTGAAACCAAAGGCTTGCAGTTCCTCGTCAAGTGCTGCATGCCACAGACATCCGGCTTGCTTGAGACCATAGCGAGCCTTCTTTAGCCTATAGCACTTACCTTCAGTCTCTTTTGCCTCAAACATTGGAGGTATCCGGACATGCATGTCTTTGTCAATCTTTCCAATTAGGAATGCAGTACTGACATTGGGTTGTGCAGCGTGCAATCCATATTGACGTGCAATGGAAAGCAGTATCCTGACTGTCTGTAAGCAAACAACCAGGCTAAAGGTCTGATCATAGTCCAGGCCCTGATGTTGAGCATACCCTTGTGTGACAAGGTGTGCTTTGTATTGTGTGGCTTGTTGTTGTGCATCAAGTTTGAGTTTGTAGACCCAGCAGACACCAATGAGTTTGCTGTCTGTTGGAACATTGACTAGCTCAAAGACCTTCATCTTGTGCATGCTGTCCATTTCACTGGCCATGGCTTCCTGCCATTTGTGCCAATCATTGCGGGCCTTGGCTTTGCTGAGCAAAAGAGGTTCTAGCAAGATGCCATCAGCACTGCGCATCTGCTGGCCGCTCACAATGAGCATGGTGCCGTTCATCATGGTGACCACAAATGCCATGTGGTCAAGATGGTGACCACTGATTGTGGGAGCCTGGATGTCGGAGCATGCTGCGGCAAAGGCCCTATAGCTAAGCAGGTCCAGCGGGTCTGGTGACTCTGTGCAATTGGGTTCGAGTATGGAGACATCATTGTACACATCTACTGTTGCATTGCTGCGAGGGGTCTCGAGCAGTGGCACGTTCTCCAGAGTGTCAGTAAGATCCTGCATGATGTTCCCCCCCTTGGATGCTGTCACATTCAGCTCCGCCTCCAGGTCAGCAGCAATTGCGTCAAGGTCCACAACAACCTCGCCTGCCTCTTCAATGGCTGCCATCATTTGGTCCCATTCATGGTCGGAGCTTGAAGAGTCCAAAGGGTTTGGATGTGTTTCTGCATCTCGCTGACAGGAGTATGGCTGTATGGAAGGTGGTACGGCATCATCGGATTCTGTCTCATTGGAGACATTGTCTGAAGGAAGCCAGGTGTAGGATTGGAGAAGTTTACTGTTACCAACAAGGACGGGCATGTAGGAAGGGGAAGCGGTGGTGCCTGGCGGTTCCAGTTCTGAGAAGTGGACATCCCTGATAATGACGATGCAGTCGAGCTCAGGAAGTCATACCTTATGGCCTTTGATGGCACAAGGTGCATCTGAGAACCCTAAGTATTCCCCTCAAAGGGTGTGTGGGCGAAGGTGCTTGCTAACCACCAGGTGATCTTGGAGCCACGTTGAGCAAGTGTTGCCTCTGAGTATGATGTAAGCCACACAGCCAAAACGTTGGATTTGGCATAGCTTGGGTTGTTTGCTGTGAAAAAGCTTGAACAGAGTCATGTTCCTGCAAGTGGTGCCTGCCAGTCTATTATGGATGAACACTGCTTGTGCAACAGCATGGGGCCACCAATGTTCGTCCATCCCTGAGTCATAGAGTAAGCTGTGGGCAATCTTTTGGATTGTCTGGATGGCTTGTTCTGCGAAGGTGTTGTTGGTATGATGCTGAGTGGGTGAAGCCGTTATCTTCACACCCATTGATGAGCAAAGACCTTGGAAGGTGTTGGACCATAGCTCGCCTTGGTCAACACAGACCTCCTTAATCCCGTGGTCAATGATGATCTCAGAGGGCTTCCAATATGTGGTGTCACACATTCCTGAGAACCACCATGCGGCTTCTTGAGACACCTTGCCTTTGCTGGCTAAACCCCATGTCCAGGTCATACCCAAATAAGCATTGTGAATGATAAGCATGTATGCAAACTTGGTATCACCATGGAGTGGTCCCATCACATCCATCAAAACCAATTTGAGTGGTGTCTCTAACTGCCTAGGATGAGCTATGTTCTTTGTGATAGCTTTGCTGCATATACAGGCATCACAGAGTACACCAGGATTAGTAGCTGGGGTCAATAGAATATTGTGAGAAAGGGTTACTACCCATGTCCACATAATTGAGTCATGGCTAGCATGACCCAACCTCCGATTCCAGAGGTCTGCTTTGTTGCAGGACCTGTGAGGGTGTACAGTGTCCATCAATGTTGAGGTGAAAGCTAGGGAGACAGCAGGTTCAGGCATGCCGTCATCCCATATCACCATAGCAACAGCGGGGTAACCGTCCCCACTCGTTGATGTAAGCGCTCGCGCTCCTGAAACCAGGTTTGACGTTTCCAGTTGATATTGGTGCGATCAACCAAGTGAGCTCTGTTCAGTATGTTTTGGTGAAAGTAACCAGATGGCTGAGTTCTGGTAGGTTTTGACTGACCGCCTTGAACACTCTGTTCAGAGGCTATGCAGCACATCCATAGTACTTTGTTTGGGATTGTTATAAGGTACAACTCCCCGTACAGCACAAGTGTATGTGGTGCTGTTGCTTGATGGCCTTTGTCATTATCTGGACTGCAAGAAGGTTATCGCCTACAGAGGAGAGAAGGTACTGGACTGCAAGTGTTGGGCAACACTGCCTACAGTTGATGTCCAATGGTGATACAACACACACGTTTGAGATGTTGTTGCAAGAGCCCTGCTATTGCAATGATGTGTAACTAAGTAAAGAGTAAGAAAGTATAGAGTAGAGTGGATGAGGATCCACTTGCATGCTATGGTGAAGTGAGAGTATTTATGTGTTTGTAAGGTGTTGCCTGTGATACTGCTCCTGCTCCTCCTGAGGAGTGTTTCCTACCTCCATGTCTTCTTGCTCCTCCTCTCCTTGAGCTATGTGTCAATCTCTTTGACACTGCACCTTGTCTCCTTGCTTCTCTTCTCCTGGAGCTGTGTGACAACCTCTTAGACACTGCTCTTTCTCCTCAGGGCCCCTATGCCAGTCTCTGTGACACAGTTCCCCTTCCTCCTAACCAGTGACTGTTCTCCTGACCCCTATTTGGTGAACCCCCTGACCGTGTGATCACCCTTATTGTCCTGCTCCTATCCATGCAGCCCCCCTTGTGACTGACCCCACATGACCATGAACAACACCCCCCCCTGTGTGGTAACCTACTGCATGCTCCTGAGCTCGGTCCTCCTCTTGGCTGAACTTGGACCTGCTCCTCACATGTGAAACCTCTCCAGCTGTCTTATCCTTCCCCTCAACAATGGAGACCTTTTCTTTTGAGCCTCCCATTGCTTCCTTGTAAATGATTGGCCCGTTCCATACTGATGGGAGCTTCTTGTGGCATGTTTGGTGAAATTGACCAGATGGATGTATTCTGATTGATTTCAGCAAAATCAATTGGAAACTCGCAATGCAGTTGTTTTCAGTGAAATCAACTGGAAACCTGTGATGCAGTGGATTTCACATTTTGTGCATACAAGGCACCCCATATCTCATTTTGGGTCTTCTGCGCAGACCCTATGACAGCACCCTCTTTCATCTGCTCCTGATGACAGCGTCCAGCCTCTTACACCGAGTTCATCGTCATGTAGGACCCCTACTTCATCAGGGTGGCGAGACCTATCTTCGCATGCCCCTCCTTATGAGTCACTGCTAATCACCCTTGGTGGTGCTGAGCTTCCCACGCCTATTGTCCTTCTATTGCTTGGGGTCATCTGACCCCTACGCCTTGATTGTCTTCTCCTTGGTGGTGTGTCTTGCAAGATTGGTGTGATTAGCCCCCTTGATTTGGTTTTGTCGAGACTTGTCATACAGCCCTTGTTCTGCTGATCCCAACGAGTTTGATTGTAAGGTCTCTCTTCTGCCAATCTCAACAAACTCTGTTGAAACCCACTTATTTGCCCAATCCCACAATTCGTGTGCATGGCACTTCTTCCTTCTGCACACCTTGTCCTATGACAACGCTATGACTGCTATTAGCACATACCCTGACGGCCTGTCAGTTGTCAAGGACAGCAGCAGCTGTCATCAGGCCAGTATCTGCAAGTAGTGGTGGTCTGAATACAATGTACAGATGCAGGAACACCCGCTGGCTTTGCTGGATCTCAACTCTATTGAGAACATATGGTATGTATTCAAAAACTTGCTTGGTAAGCCCTTGCCGGTACCGAAAACCCAGGATGAGCTTGCGAGAGCTGCAGAGGAAGTGTGGAACACCCAGATCACGCTCAAACATATCAACCCTGTGATCGAGTCAATGGAGCATTGCGTGGAGCAGGTGCTTACTAAGCATGGAGGTCCACTCAAGTATTAGTTGGCTCTGAGACTCACTGCAATCAAAAGCTGTTCTTTTGGGCTTGCTCACTGTGTGTTTTGCTCAGCCTGACACTTATGAGAGATCAGTCCTCCAAGTGGATGGAAGGTATGCTACCGGACGAGTTGAATCATTGTCTATTGGACCCTGTCCCCAAACTTCGGGAAGGGACTGTACACTTCTTTACCGCCCAATCAAATAGATCTACAGCAATCGGTACTGGCTGATTGCCATGTTCAGCAAAGTACTCAGTGCACAGCTTGTTAGAGAAGCTGCACATGATGATCGAGCTGAGCATAGAATCAGCATCCTTGAAAGTTGTTGTCTTTCGGTCGTAAATGTTCTGTGCAAAAGGAACAACAGACAGCATCGCGAGCACCTTGCATTGCCAAGCGTGTACTGAGACTGACCTTGGATCGAGGAGGTCTTGTTCATCCAATCCCATCTTGTCGTTCAAGCCAGAGAGTACCTTTAGGTGATGATTTGTGAGTGTGCTAAGCTCGGGGTGGGCCCCGGCATAGCATCTGTTGAAATATGATGGTTTTGATGGTAGGATGCGGTGTTGATTACATGTAGCAACAACGAATGTAAGTGCAGATGGATGGTGAAGTCTACAGGAGCTACTATCTGAGTGCCGCTTCTTATACCTTTTCATCAGGGTACGAAGGGCAACGGGAAGACCACCTTCTCCTTTTTAGAAGCTTCCTTTCTAGAAGCTTCCTCTTGACCGGTATGTCCAAGCCTTATTGGGTTACCGGTCTTAACGAGCCGATATGCCCGATATCTCCTAACAGCATCTCGACCAATCAAACAACAATTAAGATCATTTGGACTGAAAGCAGGAGTGTCACCTCTAATCAACATGGGGGTATCACCTCTAACGAGATGAGGTTGGTGTTGGTGAACATCATGGGCGATGTCCACTGGCCCTTCGATCTTCATGTCGAGGATGCAAGTTGCATCCCACTCTATTTCGCATTTGTTTGCCTGGCTCAGTACAACTAACGAACGGGTCAAGATTGTGCATTGCTTTGTAGAGTGTACTAACACATTCGATCATGATAGACAGGGGTGTGAAGAGAAGGACAATGATCTTGTGAATGAGAGTGTTGGCTATGATTGAGAGAGTAGAACAATGTAGCAAGTGTCAGTGGCCTTTTTTGTCAAGAAGAGGCCTCTGATAGTTTGTCGTTTTAAGAGAGAGAGGTGGAGAGAGAGAGGTGGAGAGAGAGAGGTGGAGAGAGAGAGGTGGAGAGAGACAGCTAGAGAGAGACAGCTATCAGCCCTAAAGAGATAGACCGGTCCCAAACGACCGTTGAACGAGCATATGAAAGCTTGGATAGGAAGGATACTGCTCGAGCATTCCCGAGATATCTGCTGTTGCACTCCTAGTGAAGGTGCGCAGCAGCCTCGGCTCCCTGTAACACCTTCATCTCTATCTGCCTGTTCCGTGCTTGGATGTTACTGGGATCTATATAGCCCATGCCGTAGTGCAAGGTGATCTTTGGAGAGCCTGGCTTTCGAAGCTCAGGAATGCCCCAGAAGTTGTAGAAGTCCTTACCAGCCGGGTTGGTGCCCGCAAAAACTTTCTGATTTTTTTCGGCCCACCGCTTGGAACCACGGTGAACGGACATCCGGACCTCAGAAATAACACCTGCTCCGTTCTCCAATTCTTGTGGCACAAGGGGAATGGAAGGGTGTAAGCGGCGAGGATGATGGACTGCCTGCAGGAGGCTATCCCAAATATTAGTATCCAACTTTGAGATATCAAATTTTATTAGTTTTCCCTCGAATCTTTCTTTGTTGATTTGGTCTAAGATGTCAGCGTTCTTGACATAATGAAAACGCCTGGGGCAGTAGTTTTTGCCCGAGCTCGAAGCTCCCTCGTTGGAGGCTCGGCTGTGCATTGCAGGTACTGCACTGACATGCACTAGTTGTGGGGTGTTCCCGAAGGATGACAAATGCTGTTGAGGCAACTGATATTGAGGGAAGTTCGGACCTTGTTGAGTTACAACACTGTGGAGGCTAGACAGTGGCCACTGGTTGGGGTTTTGGCTCTGAAAGTCATAGTTCTGGAATCCGTGGTCCTGGAAGCCGTGGCCCTGAGAGCCATAGGGCGGTCATTCATTACCACCACCGACGGGTAGTGATAGAGCAACAGGAACAAGGCTGAGGAAGAGGAGAGAACCCAAACCCGAGTGTAAGGACAGTGGATTCTGCATGATTCCAAAAGGAATGGAAGAGGCTGGATGGGAAGGAAAGGAATATGCCATGAGCTCTGTATGCTGCCTGGGATACCAACACGCCCTATTTGTAGGCCAGAGCTAATAGAAAAATGAGAAGGATGGATGTCGATGCTCAACGATCGACAAAAGTTAGAGCACAGTACTGCTGCTATTGGGGCAGAAACACTATACTCGATTGACTAAAAGAACGTGGTGAGAGCCTAGAGCTCTCAGCTCGATATATATATATCTTGGTGGCACATGCCAAGTGTGGGTATTATCCTACTTCATGACGAAGTCTGACAACGAGCGGGACTAAGTGGTACCTGATCTCTTCTGTATCGGCTTATGTCAACTTACATCATTATATTGGATCGTTACCTTCGGCACCCCCTCTCGATCCAGTATGCTCCATTGATACTGTCATGCCAAGCAGTTGTTGGAGGTGTAGGAGTGTTGGTGCTGCAAGTGGTTTGGTGAAGATATCGGCCAGGTTCTTGCTGCTTTGGACTGGGGTGATTGTAAGCTGCCAACTTGCTATATTGTCTTGCAGGAAGAAGTGGGTGATGTCAATGTGCTTTGTCCTTTTGAAGTGCTGAGGGTTATTTGAAATGGCATGAGCACCGGAGGAGTTGCTGTGTAGAATTGGTATGTTTCAATCAAAGGCAAGTTCTCCATTATGAGAGTGGATGATCAAGGTTCCAGCACTCACATGGATTCCTGCTGTCTTTGACACTGGTTGCTCCAGCTCGCAGAGAAACATTGAGGCCCATAGTAGCTCCTTAGTGGCCACTGCCAGTGCTACATACTCTGCTTCTACTGAGCTGTTTGCCACTGTCAGCTGGAGTTGTGAAGACCAGCTGCATACGAGCCTGTTGATAGTGAAGACATATCCAGATGTTGATCTCCTGTAGTTGCGCAAGCCCACCCAGTCACTGTCAGCCCATCCTGTGAGTATCTGTCCATTGGCAGGTGTCTTTGCTGAAAGACTGACTCCTATGGTTCCCTTGAGGTACCTTAGAATGTGCTTGGCAGACACAAGATGCTCCCCTGATGGGTTTGTGACAAAACAGGCACAACAGCCAACAGCAAAGGTGATATCAGGCCTGCTACCCTGAGCAATCCATAACAGTGATCCCACAAATGAAGTGTAGTGGCACACTTCTTCAGCACTTGCAGTGTCATCTTCTTGTGGCCTGAGGGTGTTGATTGTCTCTGTTGCTGGTGTAGAGGCTGCCCACGTCTTGTCCATCCCAAACTTTGCCAAGACACCCTCGATGTATCTGTTCTGGTTGTTTGAGAGGATGTGAGCTTCTCGGCCATATTGCATGTTCAGGCCAATGATGTGGGACACATTACTCTGATCTGTGATACTAAAAAGGCTTGAAAGCTGTTGTTGTACCAACTGAACTTGTGAAGCAATTGCTCCGATAATGAGTATGTCATTGACATAAACCGCAAGTAGCACCATTGCATCACTGGAGCTGTGTGTGTACACGCATGGCTCAGCCTGGCAGCATTTGAAGCCGAAAGCTTGCAGCTGCTCATTGAGTGCTACATGCCACAGGCATCAGGCTTGTTTGAGGCCATAGAGGGCCTTCTTCAGTCTGTAGCACTTGCCTTTGATTTCCTTTGTCTCGAATGGTGGGGGTATCTGGATGTATATGTCTTTGTCAATCTTCCTGTTTAGGAATGCTGTGCTGACGTCAAGTTGAGCAACATGCAATCCGTACTGGCAGGCAATGGCAAGTAGCATTCGGACGACTGGGCTGAAGGTCTGGTCGTAGTCCAGACCTTGATGTTGAGCATACCCTTGTGCAACTAGCTGAGCTTTGTACTGTATGGCTCATTGTTGGTTGTCGAGTTTGAGCTTGTATACCCAGCAAATGCCAATGAGTTTGCCATCTGCTGGAATGTCAGCAAGCTCAAAGACATTCATCTTGTTCATACTGGCCATCTCACTGACCATTGCTTCTTGCCACTTGTGCCAAATGTTGCAGGTTTTGGCTTTGCTGAGCAATAGGGGCTCTAGCAGGATGCCATCAGCACTGCACAGTTGCTGACCACTTGTGATGAGTGAAGTGCCATTCATTACTGTAACCACAAATGCCATGCGATCAAGGTGGTGGCTGCTGACTGTGGGTGCCCGGGTGGTAGAGCATGTTGCAGCAAAGGCTGTATAGCTGAACAGGTCCAATGGGTCTGGTGACTCTGTGCAAGAGGACTCAAGCACAGAGACACCATCATATACATCTGCTACTGCACTGCTGTGAGGTGTCTTGAGTAGTGACACATCCTCCTGAGTATCAGTGTGTGTCGGGCCCTGCATAATATTCCCCCCCTTGGATGGTGCCGCGTCTAGTTCAGCTTGCAAGTCAACAGCTATCACATCAAAGTCCACAATTGAAACTCGAGGAGTCTGATGAGCTTGATTGGATTCCTGAGTCCCGCTGATGAGAGTATGGGGGTAGTGATAATGGGATCACATTGTCAGACTCGGTCTTGTCTGGGGCATCACTTTGAGGGAGCCAAGTGTATGATCAGTGAAGCTTACTATTGCCGGAAAATACAGGCCTGAAGGAAGGGGTTGCAACAGTTTCCAGTTGCTCAAGCTCAGAGAAGTGGACATCCTTGGCAATGACTATGTGGTTGAGCTCAGGAAGCCATACTTTATGGCCTTTGATAGTGCAGGGTGCATCCGAGAAACCTAAGTAAGTTCCTCAAAGAGTGCAAGGGTGAAGATGCTTGCTGACCATTGGGTGGTCACGTAACCATGTCAAGCAAGTGCTGCCCCGGAGGACTATGTAAGCCACACAACTAAAGTGTCGGATTTGACATAGTTCAGGTTGTTTGCCATAGAAGAGCTCAAATGGCATTATGTTTCCGCATGTGGTGCCTGCTAGTCAATTTGTACTGTGCCACGCTCATCTTGGCCTCTCGGCCGAGATGTTTGCGGCCGGACGAGATATCACTCTCATCGTCGCTGAGCCTCGCTAACCTCTGAAAGACCATCGATTCACAACCTCATCTTGTGACTGCTCAGCAGCACACAATTGTGAATGAACGCGGCTTGTGAGATAACATGTGACCACCAGTGTTTGTGCATGTTTGAGTTGTAGAGCAAACTCTGAGCAATCTTCTGAATGGTCTGGATCGCTTGTTCCACAAAGGCATTGTCAGTGTGTTGCTGGGTTGGAGAGGCGGTTATCTTCACATCCGTTGATGAGCATAGGTCTCTGTAAAGCGAAGTCTTGAGCCAATCACGTTTCATCCCAGCCTGACTCACACGGCCGTAAGATGAGGGTCAATTGGTCGATATGGAAACAATATGGAAATCCTGTTAGATTGCGGGTCAGCGAGGTTGGCTTCGCTGGCTCGAAGGCTCCCAGCTGGCGGGCGTTGGGTAGGTTAAAGTCAAGATGAGGCACGCGTGCGTTTGTGCTGCACGTGACTTGGCGTGCGCATCTGAGCTGGACCACACGTGTCGCAACCTGCTCAGTTGGTATATATAAGCTTTGTTTTGCTCCGTTCTCTCCCTCCTTCCTACCACCATCTCCTCTTCTCGCAAGAGTCGTGCAACATTGACCTTGCTAAATCCTTCTTTTTCCCACCCGATTCCCTCCCTTACCTTCCGCCTGTACGACCCGCTCTTCTCTGCGCTCGATCGGCCCCCTTACCCTCTTCCTTCTCGCTAGCACGCAGGTCAACCTCATCCTCTACTTGGCGGCTACGGTCCCATCTTACACAAATCCCCTTGCTTTCCTTCCGCTGTCTGTTTGCAGCGCTGGGCAACATCGTCTTTTTCGCAGCGCAAGACCTCTGACGAGGGTTTTCGCTCATCTACAAAACACAACCGCGCAGCTACACCTTTACTTTTCTCACTCGCATGCACCCTTACGGCAATGAATAAACTCAAGCAACCATGCCCCTTCTTTCAGCGCGGTACTTGCCGCTTTGGCGACGCCTGCAGGTACAGTCACACAACCTCACCACACGATTCCGGATCAGTCCAAAAGCTTCCATGTTACGCATTCACGAGGGGTGCTTGCAGATACGGAAACAGGCGAAAGTTCTTACACGATCCCTTAGCTTGGCAAGAGAAAGGCTTGAATGGCAAGCAGTCTGAGCAGGCTATGCAGGCTCCGCAGCCCAGTGGCCCCACAGCCTACGGCAAGTTCGTTCAGTGGCGATACCATGTCAAGAAGGAAAAGCGCGACATCAACATGGCGCAGCCGCTCGGCAGAAGATTTGCAGGCTTCATTCAATAAGCGCTTGCACTACTAGACGATGCCAATACTATGCAGAAAATCATCACGACCCTCTCCAATGAGGGAGGACTCGCCCGCCTCGGTGAGATGCTCAATGCCGATTTCGCCCTGCTGGAGGATGACGCGATGCGCAACTCTTTCAGAACCGAACTACTTCCCTTCGCATCATTGCACACGATCAAGTCCTCTCGTCTTCAGTTCTCGAGGCGCGTCTTGGAACGCTTCTCAACTACCTCTACGGCGTCAACGGCAAGCGTTCTGTTGCAGTATTCACCGCAGCCATACGCGGTCTGACTTACGAAGAGCTCAGTCAGGCTGAGTTTGAGCCATGTCTCATGTCACTTTCCGCCGTCTTGGAGGTGAATGGCTCTGCGCAAGTGAATGACGACTTGCGCTCAAGCGCCGAGACAATCATCGCTCTTGCCAAAGACTGCCCGCTGAGTGGCAATGCCTCAAGTACTACAAGAAGATGTGCCTCCGCCTAGGCTTGGGCGAGAACATCGGCGCTGCGCCAAACAAAAGCAAGCATGACCACACTCGCCGGAAGCCGACCTTTGAGCTCCTCGTAGACCAGCCCGGTAATCTCTCTAAGCAAGGCCCTCGCCACGACGACTTCCAAGACATTCATCACATCCAGATTCTGCCTACCATGGGAGAGATTTTGGGTGACAGGGCAGAATACTTGCCGAGAAGTGATCCCTCAACCTGGCATCTGCAAGGAGCTGCTGGCCTCCTCGACAGGCAGTTTCGCCTAATCCGCGAAGACACGGTCGGCCAGTTGCGCGATGCTGCACGCGTGGAACTCAATCGCATCCAAGATCCCTTCGAGCAGACGGGTGCCTCGAAACACGCTGGCGCACATACATACAGCTATCGCAATGTTCGGCTCATCGACGTCGAGATGGACCCACAAAAAGGCCTGCTCTGCGTTCTCGAATTCGATCAACCTCGCGAACTCATCAACAAGAGCCAATCCCAAAGCAAGGAGTGGTGGGCAGAGAGTGGCAGGCTGGCCCCAGAAGCTCTCATCATGCTACTCGGTTCCGATCAGATCGCCGTTTTCTTGACCGTACTGGCTGCTACTTTCCCCTCCGAGGCCAGCAACAAGTCAGAGAGGTCAATCGAGAAGCTTTATCCACGCGCTGGTGATCAACGAACGGCAAACGTGGTCGTACAGCTAGTCAACCACACCGACGCTGACATCGAGACTCTTCCGTTTCGGCCTTGGATACAAGGAGAGTCACAAGAATCTTTCCTTCTCCCTTTTGGAATTCCCAGGAGTACTACTGCCAGCGTTCAAGCACACGCTCGAGGCCTTACAACACATGACTTTGTCCGAGGATTTGCCCTTCGCTGAGCTACTTGCTCCGACTGCAGATAGCCAGCATGGGACCCAAGTGGAAGCCCCAGCGTACACAAAGCGACAGGGATTCAGCTTCGATCTTTCCACATTGTCCACCAAACATGAGAATGAGACCATAACCCTCGACGTGAATTCGCCAATGGAGGCCGATCTCCTCAGTGCGCAGACAACCCTCGACCACTCCCAGGCTGAAGCACTGATCTCGACCCTCTGTAGATCCGTGGCACTCATCCAAGGACCTCCTGGCACGGGAAAGAGCTACACTGGAGTTGCACTGAAGGTGCTCATGGAAAACAAGAAGGCCGCCAAACTTGGCCCCGTCCTTTGTGTCACTTTCACTAACCATGCGCTGGATCAGATTCTTGAACACCTTGTCGATGCAGGTGTTGAGCAAGTCATTCGCATTGGTTCACGTTCCAAAAGCGAGAGATTATCAGCCCTAAATCTCCGAGCTGTCGCGCAGAAGGAGCCTTGGACAAAGTTGGAGGCCAGAGAACGCTGGGAGCACAAGCAAAACGTCGACCATTTCAGAACTTTGGCGAGCGAGGGACTCAGAGAATTGCAGGACTTCTCGGAGGCGTCAGTCTTGACCTACTTGAAGGACAGATATCCCCGGTGCCATGCTCAGCTGGTGGGACCAGAGATTGACGAGGACGGGTTTGAGCTTGTGCAAAACAAGCGAGCGGCCGCGGGTATTGCACCTTGGCTCCAAGGTGCCCCAAGATTCTCGCCAATGCCTGGTGGCAATCACACGCACGATATCTTCTCCCTCTCAGTTGCCGTGCGCCAGCGTCTCTATTCGCACTGGGTCGAGGAAATCTTGGACCCAATTCAGCGATCCCTTCTCGCAAATCTCAAGGCCTACGAAGATGCGAAAGCTGGTATCAACAAGATCAGAGCCGAAGATGACCATCGTGTACTCGAGGGCGCCAATGTCATTGGTGTCACGACCTCTGGCCTGGCGCGCAATCTCGATCTTCTTCGCAGACTCAACAGCAAGGTGTTGGTCGTGGAAGAGGCTGGCGAAGTGTCGGAAGCCCACCTGCTTACTGCAATGCTCCCGTCTATTGAACACGCCATTCTGATCGGAGACCATCAATAACTGCGCCCGAAAGCTCAAAACTACGAGCTCTCTGTCGACAACCCGCGTTCCCAAGTCAAGATGGATATCTCTCTGTTCGAGCGCCTTGTACACCCAAACGAGAACGAGAACAGAGCTGTGCCATTTGTCACCTTGGAGATTCAGCGTCGCATGCACCCATTCATCTCAACTTTAATCCGCTCGACTTTGTACCCAGACTTGCAGGACGATCCAGCAGTTGCAAAGTATCCAAAGGTCTCTGGCATGCGGCGCAGACTCTTCTGGCTTGATCATCGTGAAGCTGAAGACAGTGGAAAGGACCGATCTGACTCAACTTCACACACAAACCGGTAAGAAGTCGACATGGTGTTCGCGCTCGTGCGGCACTTGGTAAGGCAAGGTGTGTATCGACCATCCGACATCGCGGTCCTGACGCCTTACCTTGGCCAATTGCGAAAGCTTCGTCGTTCATTGAGCAGCTTCGCCGAGGTCATCATCAACGACAGAGACATTGATGAGATGGCGCTGAACAGCGATGATGAGGATGACGATGAGGCCCAAGGAGCATCCAGCCGAGTTACGAAAGCTCGACAGCCGCCACGCCTAGGCGTACACAAGAGCACCTTGTTGCAGGCTCTTCGTCTTGCCACCGTTGACAATTTCCAAGGTGAAGAGGCCAAAGTCGTCATCATTTCCTTGGTCCGCTCAAATGAACAACGCAAATTTGGCTTTTTGCGTACCTCGAACCGTATCAACGTGCTTTTGTCGCGAGCTCAGCACGGAATGTACATCATCGGCAACAGCGAGACATATGCGCATATTCCAATGTGGGGCGATGTGCTAGAGATGCTCAACAAAGACGGCAACCTGGGGCCTCACCTTGAGCTCTGCTGTCCACGCCACTCAGAGACACCTCTGCAGATCACCACACCAGACGACTTCTCCATTGTCTCTCCAGAAGCTGGATGTGATCTGTTGTGTGGACAGCGTCTGCCATGCGGTCATTCGTGTGTCAACAAGTGTCATTCCGACGGCATGCACCAATCAACCTACTGCCTCAAGCCCTGCAACAGAGCCAAGGAAGGCTGCAGCCACAACTGCCAGTACGTATGCGGCCAACAGTGCGACGAGAATTGTACAATCCAGGTCTCAAACATCGACGTCGAGTTGCCGTGTGGGCACCATGTCTCCAAGCTGCCGTGCTGGCAGTATCAAGATCCGAGCCGGGCAGTTTGCCGCGCTCCAGTCGAGCGCATTGTTCCAGGCTGCGATCACAAAGTCACTCTACCTTGCTGTATAGACGTGACAGCTGGCGACTACGTCTGTCTCGCGAGGTGCGGATCCTTGCAGCCATGCGGCCACGCTTGCGGAGAGCGGTGTTGCAAGTGTCGTCCGCGCATACTAGGAGAAATCGAGAAGGAAAAACATAGGCAATGCCAACAACCATGCAAGCGCGACTACAGCAGCTGCAAGCATTCTTGCAGTGCTCCCTGTCACGGTGATGACCCATGCCCGCTTTGCAGTGAGCGGTGTGATGTGAGCTGCTCGCATACACAGTGCATGAAGCAGTGCCACGAGCCTTGTGCTCCCTGTGCCGAAAAGGACTGTGCCTCATGCTGTCCAGACGCAAAATGCAGCATGCCATGCGCTGCTCCATGCGACTGGGTGCCATGTTCCAAACGTTGCACAAAGGTTCTGGAATGCGGTCATCAGTGCCCATCAGTTTGTGGTGCCGACTGTCCCCCAGCCACAAGCTGTCAGATCTGTTCCTCTGATGATGTCAAGGCTCTGCAAGCCGATCTCATCATGTTCACCACGTACGGCGAGATCGATATTTCGGAGAAGCCTTGTATGTTCTTACCTTGCGACCACATCTTTACTGTCGAGAGTCTGGACGGTGTGATAGCCATGTCCGATTATTACGAGCTGGACAGCCTGAAAGGTGCGCCAACCGCTCTGAAGGGTACAGTGGCAGCCTTCTCCCAAGAAGAGATGAAGACATGTCCAACTTGTCGCGCTTCACTTCGTCTGCTACCACGCTACGGCCGAATCGTTCGTCGGGCGCTCCTGGATCAATCCACGAAGAAGTTCATCGCATGGGCGCATCGAAGGTACCGCCAATTTGCAAAATGCATGCAGTTCGAGCAAGGCAAACTGATCGACACGAGATCTGATGTCCATTTGCGGTATCCTGTAAAGATCGTGTTGGCCCGAAAAGGTCATGTAGAAGTGCTGAACGAACTGAACGGCCTTGGTGGGCGTTACCGGGGCCTAGCATACTTGCGCCGCAAGCTCGACGCGTTTCTCAAGCAAACCGAAGCTGAGGAACAGCCGTTCAGACGTGTGTACGACATCGTTGAGACTCTTCGTAGACGCCGTCTCGCCGATGGACACACTATTGACGCGTTCGAGTACGACCAGGACGTTCTGCAAACCCGTGGCGCTCTTCTGGCCATGTCTCTGGCTATCAGATGCGAGATCGTCGCAGTTGTCGACTTCATCGCGGTCTACTACGCTCAGCCGAGCAATGAAGGCCGCTCACTCACCCTCGACTTCTCTGGCGATCGTGAGAGGTGCGAGATGATAGTTAAGGAAGCAGAGTCCACCAAGAACATCCTCCAGCAGACAGAGGCTCACATCTTCTGGGCGCAGCTTGCCGGTTTGGAGTGCGAGGTCATGGAGAAAGGCGAGACTGACGGGTTTTACGACGAGATCAGAGTTGTTGCTAGCAGCCATCTTGACAGTGCCCGCGAATTGTGCGAGACTTACCCGGGCCAGACGAGAAGTGTGGTGGACGAAGTTCGCGAGGTGCGCCGCCTTCTCGATCAAGGCGGATACGAGTCCCAGATGAGGATGGTCGTGTCTGCAATGTCTAAGGAGTTCAGCGGTACGGGTCACTGGTATAGGTGCGCGAACGGCCATCCGTTTACCGTCGGCGAGTGCGGTTTGCCGATGGAGACTACTCGCTGCCCCCAGTGCAATGCACCTATCGGAGGCCAAAACCACACGCCGGCGGCCGGAGTGCAGGCTGCTGGAGACATTGAGAGGCAGTTTGGAAACTTGAGCGTTGCCGAATGAGAAGGCTTGCTGTTACGTGGGCAAGCCATTTTGCGATCCATCGCAACCTAGCGGGTGGTACTTGTGTTACTTGGTGATTACAGTCGGGAGCGGCAAGGCAGGTGGCGAATCGTTGTTCTTAGGAGAAGTCTAACTTACAAAGCAGTGCTAGGTATATATGCTTCTCTGATCGTCTTTGTCTACGTATGTGAAATGAGATGACACGTGTAATCGTATGCAGTCGCAATGGGGTGACAAGTGTTGGTGGGTGGTGATGAGTGGCGACGGTGAGCGAGGTTTGCGCATGTGTTAGAGCGGAGGGAAAGGTCATGTGATTTTACTGCTTCATCGTTAGCAACCATGTATTCTGTGGTGATGTTCGACTTAGGGTGACAGGTTGGGGTAAATTGTTTTTCTGACCGTTCATCTCAATCGATGAATATTGATATGAAAGAGCTGACAGCGTCTTTCTCGTTGGCATCTGGGATTATTTAAATGTGTATATCCTAGGAAAAGACCACAGTGTGTTCTCCCCCCGTTGTGGAGGAATGAAGAGTATTGTTCATCGGTATAGATAGCAGTATCAAGTGTCGTGAGTCTTGCAGGCCAACCGCTCGTATTTTTACTGGAGTTGTGAGTTGTTCAAAGTACTACCTTATCCTTCCGAGTTCGCTGAGATTCCAGTTGTCATCGAGAGAGTGGCATGCTCAGCACTCTCATCCTCACTCGAGTCGTGAATCTTCTAAAGTGCTACCATATAACAACGGCTTGATTCAGTTATACAACACAGCGGAGATTCAAGAAACGAAACGATTATCTTGCCATGTTTCTCTTTATAAATGAACGTACGCATTTCCAACACAGCCACTAATCTTCCTAGTCCTACTGCCATCCACACACTCTGTTGTCGAGTGTCTGTCAATTCGGCCTAGTAGGATACATGTTCATTGCGTCTTGGCATTATCCCCGAGACCATCCAAACCCCCCGGTGGGCCGGGAGAAAGACCACAAAGTTCTGGCTGCGTGGCCGCACAGCAACCTCGCGGAGGGTATAAGCCATGTCTTCCATGTGTGTCAGTCATGCTAGAAGCCAAGAAAAAAAAAGGCATCAGGAGATGCAAGTACCTCCCAGCCATGTCCAGAACAAACCGCTCAGCATGTGAACGGCGTATAGACCATTTCCAGATGCGAGAACGGCGTGTCTTTCAAAGATCCTTCTGAATTTGGAGCCAGGAAAGGACTCGCACACCGTCAAATCTGCGTTCGAAAGACACACTTTCATAAGCCGGAGTCTCCCTTCATCGTCGTTCTCCCGGATCACATGTTCGACCTTGTCGAACCAGATGCCGTATGCTCGAAGCTTGTAGAACATCTCCTGAGTGAGGGCTCCCATGCGGTACAACTGTTTGCGATCATTGGCGGCTTCGCAATCTGACGTGTGTTGTGGTATGTGATCGAATAGGCAGTCGGAACCGCAGTACTAGGTCGGTGAGGGATTTCCATATTTGTCTAGGCCTTCGGGGCATACCATACAGGTCTCGGCAGCTTGCTGTCCGCACACAACACATGCCTTGAAGTCGACAGCTGTGAGATTAGGCGGTAGCCCCAAGGTAGCTAGTGGGGCGTTCATGATGATGCCAATGTTCGGCGTGAAGAAGAACTGCGTTGTTTGTCAAAAGCGAAGAGAGAGGTGGAGTGAGTATCGCGGCCAGACAGGGGCTACGTGTGTTGACAGGCAGTTGCTACGCTAACTTGGGCCACCTTCCTCAGCTTTCTTGAACACATAATCTTGCCGGCATCAGCATCTCTACAAAGCACCAAAGCTGCTGAGATAATTATACCTATTCATCTTATGAACTTTGGCAGTATCTCGCTGATATAACGATGATCTTCAAAAGCCGCAGATAGTACCTTAACTATGCCACGATCCGGGCTATGTTGATAGAGTTTAACATGGACTAGACACGAATGAAGATGCAACACGATGGCTCGCTACCTTAGTTGTTGGTTGGTGGTATTTTGATATCTTGACATGCGTTTTTCGACTCGTGGTGAATCTTGGGGGTGGATTTGGCCAGCAAGGCTTCTCGTTGGTCTGGAACTCTAGTGTTACTCCAGGGTTAGGGTTGGGGTTAACTATCTACCTATCTGCGACTATGTATATGTCTCAATACTTCACAAACAAAACCAATTTCACTTCATTACAATCCTACTTGGTCCTCAATCATCGCTAGGGACTGAATAATGATATATGGACAATCTATTGGCACAAATAGGCTCAATCAAGCTTTTGATTGATGGTTTTTGTATACCCATTGTACTCGGATGAGTTTGCCGTCTGCAGGGAGGTTAACTAGTTCAAAGACATTCATCTTCTGCATACTGTCCATTTCAATGTCCATGGCCTCTTTCCACTTTGTCCAACTGCAGTTAGAGCTACACCATTCATTATCGTCGTCGCAAAGGCCTTTTGATCGAGGTAATGTTCAAGGGGTTTCGTTGCTGGCTTGACAGTGCATCTTGTAGCAAAGGCCGTAAAGTTAACCCTAACCCTAAGGGTCTGAAGACCCACTACTAGGCAACTCAGGCATCAACAGTGTGTATTTGTTGTAGGGACCAAACTGAGGGGACTCGAGTTGAGAGATGTTGTTGGTGACTTCTAGGTCTGTCTTAGTGCCCCCTTCGGTCATTGCTTTGTCAAGTTGGTCATTAAGGTCTGCACAAATGGCATCCATATCAATGACAATCTCGCCAGTGTCACAGGGTCTGCACAGAAGACCCTGGACAAACATTGGGTGTGTCCTACACATAGAATGGGAAATCAACCAAGTCATGGGTTTCTGGTTGATTTCACTGAAGCTGGTCAGAAAGGACCCATCCAGTAGGTTTCACCAAATGTGCTGTGAGAAGCTCCCATCGGTACATAACAGGTTGGGGCTTCACATGAGAATGATGGGAAGTCAGAGGAGAATGTCTCCCTCACTGGAAGAGGAGGAGACACACAGGAGGTGATCACATGCAAGGAAGGGGACTGAGCCCAGAAGCATGTGTATGGTTACTGCACAGGAAAATGGTTTCACACATGTCAAAGAAAACGACCGTATGGAGCGGGAGGATGACAATAGGGGTGACCACATGGACGGGGAGCAGGGCACTAGGGTGTCCACATGGTCAGAGGGAGTCACAAGATAGGGGTAGGGTTTGGAAGATGGCTAAACTGCCTAGAGGAGAAGGAGCAGTGTCGAAGAGATCAACACACTTCTCAGGAGGAGCAGGAGCAGTGTCGCAGGTGACACTGTACAAACACATATATACTCTCACTTCATCATAGCATATGAGTGGATCTTCATCCACTCTACTTACTACTTATCATACTCTTTACTTTGTTTTGCATCATTGCAATTGCAGTGCATTGCAAAGACATTCCAAGTGTGTGTGTTGTATCACTGTTGGACGTCAACTGTAGGCAGTGTACTTCACTGTGGTCCAGTCATCAACCAAAAGCAGTGTCTCCATTGCAGTCTGGCTCTCTCCATCTGTAGGCGATAACTCTATTGTGGTCCAGATATCTTATGACTATCATCGAGCAATTGTCAGCACTACAAACACTCGTGTTTCAACAGATGTCAATATCCTATACACTAGGTATAGCCATAGCCATAGCAAGTCACTTAGGATTCCTGATTGTGCTGTGCTACCACTGAACAGAGTGTTCACGGTGGTTAGTCGAAACCCCTCAGAAGTTGGCCTTGTGATCCCTTTTGCTGAAACTGTTTGAAAGGAGCTTACTTGGTTGAATTTGCTGATATCAACCAGAATCACTGAATCTGGGATTCAGACATGTAACTGCTGACATCCTGCATCTTTGAGAACTATTTGGTCTGACAACACCGAAAGAGCATACTGGATTGAGAGGATGGTGCTGAAGGTAACGATCCAGCAGGACACAAAAAGTGACATAAGTTGATGTGACAAGAGATTGGGTGGAGCCGACATAGTAGGAGATCAGGTACCACTTAGTCCCGCTTGTTGTCATACTAAGTCCTGGACAGACTTTTCTCGGGAGTTAGGTGCAAGAGGGTAGGCCAGAGTGGGCTCAGAGGTGTTCCACATCTCTGTGGGTTGAGGAGTGATGAGCAGTGAGGGCTGCTGAGGTTATGAACAGGCAGACTGACAGGAAAGCGGTGTGAGTTGGGAGTGGAATGGAAGGGAATTGAGATGCAGGTGCACTATCAGTGCTCAGGGCTTGTGACAGGAGTGATTTAGGAATTCCATGGTGAGCATGGCTAGAACTGGGACAACAAAGAAGGACAAGGTGGACAACAAAGTTAGAGTGGCAAAACAGATTTTGGCAAGACATGAAAAAGAAAACAAAAGCCCTGGGGAAAGGCTGAATTCGAATCTGACAGGGAAAAGGGAGGGAGTATTGTGCAAAAGGATAGGTGCGCACTTTTTCAATGGTGAGCGAAGGGGCACATGACTAATGCATGTCACTCGAGTTAAACAATTTAACATTTCTTTTTTCCCCTCAATTTCTCAGCCTCCTTTTCCAACAACTTTTACGGGAAAAAAGGACGGATTTAGCACCATTTTTTAAACCCACAAACTTGGCCCAGGAACGGAGAAGGGCGCGTGTCCCAAGACCAGGGCTCGACTGCCTTCTGCAGTTCAAACCATGGTAACAGTGGGCTGGAAGTGGCAAAAGAGAATGTTTTTTTTTTTTTTTTTTTTTTTTGGGCTGTCTGTGTCAAGCTTAGTTGCTGCGCTATGCTGTGCTATGCAGTCGAAGCGTGAATGCAAGCACACAAAAAAAGGAAGGGATCGACTTTCGGCTCTTGTTGTTTTGGTGTCTCATGCCTGTTGGTGTCTGCCATTTGTTGTTTGCATTAGAAGCATTGTGATTGTCAAGCATTGGAAAGGGAAAAAGGGCAAAAGAGGAAAAGGGCAAAAGGGCAAAAGGGCGAAAGGGCAAAGGGCAAAGGAAAAAGGAAAAAGGAAAAACTGCTCTCCACCGCCTTTCTATCTTTGATTGCCAGCCCTCTTCTGGTGAACTGCCTTGACTATCTCTTCTCTGCTCTGATGCCTCTGCTCTGATGCGGTGATTTGACTTGGATTTGATTATTACTTGACAGGTTGATTCAAGAATTTCTTCTGCTTCTCTTACTGTCATTCTGCCTTTTTTCCTTTTTCCCTTTTTTCGAATTTCGAATTTTCCCACCGGAACCTTGTTTTTCTATTCATCGAGATGCGCCTCTGACGTGCAGAGCCTCACCTTTCTTCATTTTTTTTTAATTTTTTTTTAATTTTTTTTTAATTTTTTCATGGGTTCTGTCGCCTATTTTGGATGGTTTTGTATTATCTCAGCCGACGCCATTCAGCCTCTCTGCCTGTCAATCGAGACTGACTGGCGATTGACTGGCGGATTGACAGGGACTCTTTCAGAGACTCTTTCAGAGACTCTTTCAGAGACTCTCTTTCAGGGAGCATTGATGATTATCCGCAGCGAACTCTATTCTTATCTAGGCACTATTCCCCACGACAATGGCCTTTACCACGTCCGGCTCTGTCTTCTGTCCAGCATGGTTGGTCGCTCTTGTGCTCGATGTCGTTCCCCGTCCCTTTACCTATCTCTTGCCAAGATCCTCTTTTTTCCCGGTTCACGGACTCAGCCTAGGTTTCACGTTTGAGAGCCCCTTTGCTGCCCCCTGCTCCCTGCTCCATGGCCCGGGACTCTGTTCCTTTCTCTCTCTCTCTCTCTCTTGCTCGCACAGGACATTGGCATCCTCCCCTTCTCACCCTTCACTCGAACTCGATACTCCACCTTCCAATCCTCCACCTTGCATTGCCATCTTGGATGCTCCCAATCACACCTGTCATGCGGTCATCCTCTTTGGCGCTCCTCGCCACCTTGGCCTCGCCACTTTTGCTAGCCAGCACTGCTACTGGCGATGTCAACCTCAGCCCCGCTGCCAACGTCGCACAAGCAGGTTCCTCCGTCTCCAATACTATCAACCCTTCCTATGCCGGTTTCGGTATCGAGCCAACAGATATCCTCGTCTACACCGGCACAACATCACGCAATCAGCTTACCTTCAACCTCCTCAGTAACCTTGCAAACTACACAAGTGCGCCTCCTCACATCCGTGTCGGTGGCAATGCTGGCGACACCATGATCTACGACCAGTCCCTCTCGGGCTACGAGTTCCAACAGAACCCCAACCCCATCGGTGCTGGCAACGCAAGGCCGTCCGATTACTTGATCTTTGGTCCCGACTTCTTCCGTGCTTTCAACTACTTGCCAGCTGGAACTCCCATCACCTATGGTCTCAACCTTGCTTACCAGGGTCCCGATGCTCTCCAGCGCATCACCGACCAGGCCAACGCTGCCTTCCAGTATGCCGGAACAAACATCACCGGCGCCAGGATCGTCAGTCTCGAGATCGGCAACGAGCCCGATCTCTACATCGATCTCGGCTACCGTAGCCAAGACTGGACCCCCACCGACTTTGGAAATGAGTGGGCTTCCCGTGCTCAGGCGGTTTACAACTCCACCCTTAAGAGCAGAGGCTTCAGCTCCAACTTTTTCGAAGTCGCTGCTACTGCCACCACCGCCACCAAGAATGGTCAACCTTTCCGCATCGCCAACCTCGTCGGTAACGCGGCCGGTGTCGCCATCAACAACGGCATCTACGTCGCCGGATGGAATCAGCATGACTACTACTACTATCTCAATGTCTCCAACTACCAGCTTACTCTCTCCACCCTTCTCGATCTCTCCACCACCCCTAGCCAGTTCCGCGAGTGGGCTGGTCAGGTCGGTCAGGCCATCGTTACTGGCAAGCCTTACTTTCTTCGCGAGATGGGTAGTGTTGGTCCCAACGGTATCCAGGGTATCAGCGAGACCTTTGGTAATGCTCTTTGGACTCTCAACTTTTTCTTCTACGCCGCCAGTATCAAGGTCGACAGTGTCCAGATGCACATGACCCAATATTCCCTTGCTGCACCATGGCAGACCAACTACTTTAACGGTACAGCTCCTCACGTCCGTCCCACCTACTATGCTTGGGCTGCATGGGCACAGATCATCGGTCCTACCTGCGATTCCAAGATTGCTTCCATCTCCTTGAGCAATCAGCCCGGCTCGTACAGCAACCGCCTTGGTGCCTACGGTGTCTACCGCGCCGACACTCTCACTTCAGTCGTCATGCTCAACACCCAGCCATACTACGCATACAGTGGCAACCCAAGCTACCAGAACTTTCTACTCAGCTTGCCTTTTCTCGCCGGTCAAACTGTATATCTCTCCACTCTCTATGCTGACGGTGTCGACTCTACCGCCAACGTCACATGGAACGGCATCAGCTACGAGACCAGCGCCACTGGTCAGCCTCGCACAGTCAATGCTACTCAATGGACCATGACCGTTGGTGCTGACGGCTCTCTTACCGTCCCTGTTCGTGACAGTCAGGTGGTTGTAGCCAGTACCGCACGACTTGGGCGTGAAGCAGTTAACACGGCCAACTGCCAGTCGCTCAAGTCTACCGGTACCATTGCAGGCACTGGTACTGGCACCGGAAGCAACTCTGGCAGCAGCGCTGCTCCTACTTTCAAGGCTACCACTGGTTTCAAGTCGGACATGCCACTCAGCAGGACTGCCATCATTGCTATTGCTGCCGGCGGCGGTGCATTTCTGCTACTGATGCTTGCTCTCATTATCTGGTGCTGTGTCCGCTCCTGCAAGAAGAGCAATGCTCGCAAGGCCGGCAAAGCTGCTATCCTCAAGGCACCTCCCCGTTACGATCACCGCCCACTGCTTGGAAAGGATGCGGCTGATGAGGGTTTCCACTGGTATCCTGCATACCAGAACTCACCTGCAATGCCTGCCAGTGACAGCCCTATGACTTCAGTCAGCCATGCTCAGCACGTTCATCCTTGCTAACCCTATCACAAGGTTCAGCCAGTATTCGAGTACACTCCTGCTGGCTATCAACACTATCGCACCCACTCGCAAGCTACCCCCGCACATCCACTGCCACAGCCAAACCAGTACCTGCAGAGCCCATATCAGAACTATGGACACACTACTTCCAATGATCATGCTCGTGCATACTAGAAGCTACATGTGTTGCTAGGATGGTCACCAGCGGGCGGTTTTTATGCCCATTTGTTCTTTGGCTTTCTTTCTTTCTTTCTTTCTTTCTTTCTTTCTTTCTTTCTTCGCTTTGGTTGTCAGTCAGTGTTGTCTAGAGGCCTCTGTCACCGGAATGGATTAACACATTTTTGCGTGGATTCATCTTTGTTGTTCCAGCGCCATCTTGAACATCACAATGCTGCAGCTCTATCTCGTCTGCGTAGATCCAGACTCAGTGGAAGGCTAAAACAGGACACACTAAGAATGGTTTGGGGATGACTGCAAGGTATAATCCTCCGTCTCTCAAATGCATTGCTCAAGCTTTTTCGCGAATCCAAGATGTCAATACATATCGCCGTCACCAAGCGACCTTAGCAATGAGGCTGTTTGGCAAGGTTCTAACAAGAAGTTTCCTAAGTTCGTCCATAACCAGAATTGCGACAGCGAGCGGAATTGGGATTAGCCAGAACTCGATCGGGATTGAAGCTGTGCCGAAAAGGGTTTGGATTCCTTTGACTTCTGTGACGAAGATGGCAATGGCTAGTGCTGTAAGTGGGCCGAGGATGAGGTAGGGGTTGCGGTGGTGTTTGTGGAATGGATCTGCTTGGAGGATGGAAAGACGTTTGTTGCGGACGGAGAGTAGGTTGCCCCATTGGAGGATGACGAGTGTGACAAAGTAGACGCACTGGCCGGTGGAAAGGAACTTGTTGAGCTCACCGGCAGTGTAGCCAGAGAAGCCATCGCCGAACTTTTCGAATGCAAAGAAGAGATCCCTAGCGGGGATCTTTGCGTACCTCCACATATAGAGGAAGAACATAGAATGCGCTGTGACGGTCTCCATGATCCCGATAAAGAGATAGCTCTGTGCGTAGATAGCCTTATTAACCAAATGGTCCGCCTTGGGATTCCTTGGTGGCAACGAAAGCAGGTCGAACTCTTCCTTCTCAAAGATGAGGGTGAGACAGCAAACCAAGTCGGTAAAACAGCAGATGATGATCATCAAGAACGAGCTGAGAGGAAGCGGAACACCGAAGAAGACGTTGAGGATCACCGGCCAGTCCTCTGACCACGAACCGGCTGGGAGGAGATAGGAGATGACCTTTTGCAAGTTCTGAAAGACCAATCGACCGAGTTTAATAGCCTGGATGATTGAGCTAAAGTCGCCCATGAGAACAAGGTCGGCAGCCTCGATTGCAACATCGGAACCAGACACCATAGCAATACCCACATCCGCCGCCTTGAGCGCAGGAGCATCGTTGACACCGTCACCAGTGACAGCGACGACGCAGCCGCGATCACGGAGCTCTTTGACGATCCTCAGCTTCTGTTCCGGTGTGGTACGGGCAAAGACAATTTCCTCGTAGCGGCAGATTATGTCCCACTTGTCCTGCCTGATTTCCGGGATCTCTTTGCCTTCTATGAGCAAGCTCGCCTCGATCATGTCGCGGGGACCGTTGAGCTTCTTGAGAGCCTTTCCGCTGAGTTCGGGAGCGTCGGTGTCAAAGCGTCCCTTGAGTTCAAAGTCGGCAATGCAGTCGGGCTCACCATTGTGAGTCAGGATACCGACCATCTTAGCAATAGCAGCGGCAGTGAGGGAGAAGTCACCAGTGACCATGAAGAAACGAGATCCAGATCGTCGGCACTCTGCAACAGTGTGAGGGATGTCGGAGCGAGGAGGATCCATGATACCAAGGAGACCGATGACGACAAGGTTGCTCTCACAAGCCGAGGCGACCTCCTCTTCATACTCGCTTCTACCGGGCTTGCAAGACGCGCCGAACTGACGCTTGGCAAGAAGGATGACACGCTCACCTCGGCGAGCCCAAGACTCCTGCATGCTGACAAGCTGAGTGCGAGCATCGTGATCGAACATCTTGATCTCACCGTCGACAGCCGAGTAGAAGTGCGTGATACGAGGCATAAGAACATCGGGAGCACCCTTGACGTACATGTCGTCCGCGGCGTTGGTGGTTGCATTCTCGTCGTTGGTCCGCATAACGGTCAACATGAACTTGTTCTTCGAGTTGAAGGGAATGTCGTAGACGCGTCGGTAAGCAGCCTTGATTTGCTCGGCACCGGGGAGCGAAGCAGAGAAACGAAGGACAGCAGCATCGGTGGCGTTGCCTTGCACAATGCGCTCGGCAGAGGAGATGGCATCGCTGGAAGGGTCGAAGAAGGCATCGTTGCAAAGAGCCATAGCGTGCTTGAGCTGCTGGAAAGCAAAGGACTTGTCGAGGGTCGAGATGTCGCTCCTGGTGTACTCCTTGTCGACAAAGCCGATCGAGGCGACCGACATCTTATTTTCGGTGAGCGTACCGGTCTTGTCGGAGCAGATCACATTGACACATCCAAGCGTCTCGACAGTGGAGAGCGACTTGGGCAGGACCTTGACGTCGCGCATGCGGCGGGCGATTAGCGAAAGAGTAAGGGCGACAGCAATGGGCATACCTTCGGGAATAAAGGCAACCACGAGACTCATGAGGTTAGTGAGGATACCAACCGTGCTGAGGAAACCAGGGTGGTCGCGTCGAAGCCATGCGAGCCAAGTGATGAGCATGATGAGGACGAGTGAGACAGTGAGACCGATGATGATGTAGACGAAACGTGAAATCTCCTTCTGAAGCTGGGTGGGCCTGTCCTTGTCATCATTGGTGAGCTTGTTGATGCGACCCATGACGGTACGCTGGCCGGTGAGGACGACGATAGCAGTGGCGTTACCGTTGCGAACGTGAGTGCCGAGGAAAGCGATGTTTTTGGTCTCGAGGAAGTTAGCCTCGGTAGGCTCGACAGTACCGGGGATCTCTTCGGCTTCACCAGTGAGGACGGAGCGGTCGAACTTGAGATCGGCGGAAGCCTTGATGATTCGCATATCAGCAGGCACCTTGTTGCCGGTCGAGAGAAGGCAGACATCACCAGTGACGAGGTCAGAGGCGGAAACAGTCTGGTGCTCACCATCACGGATAACAACTGCATTCTCAGGAAGGAGATGGAGAATCGAGTTCATCACCTTTTGAGTCGAGTAGTCCTGGAAAGCGTTGAAGATGGCTTGGAAGAAGATGACGATCAGGACTACGATGGCGAGGGCGAGGTTATAAGCCTGAGGGTTAGGGTTGCCAAGAGGCTTCCACGAGATGAAGAAGATGATGACACCGATCCAGAGGATGGAGCAGAAACCGCCGAAGGTGTAGTTGAAGAGCTTCTTCCAGTATTGGCTCTTCTTCTGTGTGAGGACGTTTTTGCCGTTGCGTTCGAGACGACGCATGGCGGCAGAAGCATCGAGGCCGGAATCAGGATGGACGTTGAATCGCTGGGCAAGCGCATCAGGCTCCACGGTGTGGAAGTCGAGCGAGCCAAAGAAGTCGGCATCCGAGAGGTTGGACTTGTTATCCTTGAGGGCTTCGACTCCTTGTGACTCGTACACCTGGATACTTAGTGTGCGAAAGCCGATGGGGATGTGGGAACGCGGCGTCTGGGTACGAGGAACCTTGATGCTGACACGAGGAGGCTTGGAGGGCCCGGCAGGCTCGACGTGGCTGACATCGAAAGGGGTGCGGCGAGCCTGATCCTTCTCGATGTCGTAGTCAGAAAGGGACTTGGAGTCGGACATGATGGCAGACGAGGCTGGTATCGATCGAAGCAGCGAAGGATGTCAAGCCAAGGCAAGGGGGTGGGAAGGATGAAGGGGCGGAACAAGAGATAGCAGACGATCACTGCCTTTATAGTCTGGAGGGCATCGAGCTCAATGTCTCATACGGATCGGTGGGCTGAGAGGCGAGGAGGACAAGGCCTGACCGAGAAACGGTGACAGCTGGGCATAGCTACACAAGAGAGACGGGGTTCAAGGTAGGAGACAGAAAGTAAGCTGTGTGAGGCTAGTAAGCCCAAGGCGGATGGGGGGTTCGAGGGTTGAGGGGATTTTGCTGGCGGTGGCCACGTTGAGGCGTGGTGAGCGGGCTAGGATGACATGAGGACAGGAGCATGAGAAAAGATCGTCATTTCTGGTAACGGCGGCGGCGGCGGCGGGACAGGAGACAGGAGACAATACAGGGAGCATGATAAGCAATCAATCCTTCAACCCACCGACGAGAGCTGAAGCAAGCACGAGGGTAGGAGAGAAAGCGGAGAGAGGGGCGAGGGTAAGGGCAAAGCAAGGGTAAAGGGTAGAACACGGCCACGGTGGGCGCAGCCAATAGACGAGAAGCGAACGACCAACGACAATCATCAAGAATAACATCAGACACGGCACAGGATGGGGAAAGGACAAGGAAGGCGCTTTCACTACTGGCTGATCATCAAGCTGAGAAGGACGACGCACTGTTGACGAGAATGCGCGAGGGGCGAGGGGAACAAGACGTTCGAGATTCATGGTCAATTGGTCAACAGTGAAGCAAACAAATGGATTCGAAGAGCGATACTGAACCTCTTGCTGAAGGGCGGATATTGAGGCAAGGGAGAGGCTTCGTTTAGGGTTGAGGGTGGTGGGCACTTGCATCGGTGAAAGGTCAAGCAAAGGCGATACCCTCGGCCCTCTTACAGCGAGAAGACAATATGCTGGCTACTGTTGCAAACTCACAGCTTGCTCGGCAGCAGAGACCACAAGTCAAAGAGCGAACAAAAGGGCCAAAGGGATGAAAGGATGAAGGGATGAAGGGTTTAGGGTTTAGGGTTGGCATATTGAAAATGACAATCCAATATGATGATGTTGGTTGACGTAAGCAGATACAAAAGGGATCGGGCGAAGGACGAACAGATCGGAGATCGAAGATTGGGTACAACCTAGTCCCGCTCGTTGTCAGACCTCGTCATTAAGTAGGATGTACCCATGTTTGGCATGTGCCACTCACTTTGTATATATATCAAGCAGGGAGCTCGAGGCTCCCACCACATTCTTTTCTTAGTCAATAGAGTATACATGTTTCTGTCCTAGAACAGCAGTGACATTGTACTCAGACTCTCTCCGATCGTTGATCATCGGGACCCGTACAATTCACATTTTTTCATGGGATAGATGTGCCGCTGATCAATTCGCAAAATCCCCGATCTCAAGATGTATTTTCAGACAGGCAGTGTGAATATTGCTAGCCTAACATCTGTGAAGAAAAAAAACCGATCGTCCACGTCTCTGACCTGACAGCTGAAAGGATCTCGGTGGGTCATGCTGCAGTGCCTGTCTCCTCGATGCCGTCGCTTCTTCGTCTTTGTTGGCTTCCAAAGCATATCGCGTATGACACACATCTTTGTGGCCCATGGTTTCTCGAGATGGGATCCACAGGCAAGCAAGTGCATGAGGCTGTGCTTTGTTTAGTATCAAGCGGAGAAGCGCTTAAGATCTGGCCAAAGAAAGTTGTCCAGCTGGATCGCCAGCATGGTTGGATAGAATCAAGACTTGCTTCTGGAACAGGATACCGGTGGAAGGGCCAAGCACGTGGATGACAAGACTAATCGATGGTGCGACCGGGATACGAGAAGCTCTGCGGGAGTCTGCTAAGGTACAACGAGAGTATCCTTGCTTACCAGCTGCCGAGGGTTACAACGAGGCTGTGTAGGTGTCAGGCAAGGCGAGGCAAGAAAGGCGGGTCAATGCTGTGTGAGATCGGGTTAGGTTCAAGGCCAAGGCAGAATGGATCTCCCGATGCAAGGCTGAAGAGATTCAACGGTCGCTTCTCGGCCCAGAGAAGTGCCTTTCCCTCCCATTTCTGATTCACAGAGAAAAGACACAGGCGTCGAAGCCGGTGACATGAAGGCCAGTCAGTTCGGCCTGGACAGAATCTCTCTCTCTCTCTCTCTCTCTCTCTCTCTCTCTCTCTTTCCAGCTGATTGGTACAAGCGATGCAACCCTTGCAAGTACAGTTGGTCTCTGCCTTTTCAAGTGGCAATCGCAATCGCAGCAACAGACTACTGTAAAAGGAATCATGACTTTGATCTTGACCATCTTTCCTCTAAGCGTAACAGAATCGGTGCAGAAGCGCAGCTTGCCTAAAAGTGTCTTTCTCCCGATCGTGATCCTTACTTGGGCCCAATTACGCTACACACACCACGTCACTCTGTTTCTGCTGAACCGCATGTGTCAGCTTCGGGCTTGCTCCAAAATCTCGCCAGAGTAGCTTGACAAGCATGAAGAACAGATGTGCTCAAAGACGGAGGAGCCGACAAGGATGTGTGGCCGTGATAAAGAATTTCCATTTGGGCTCCGACCGGAGGAGGGCTGCATGGTGCTGAGCAGCGCATCGCCCGAGCATGATAAAGGGTCGAGCGACGATGTACGCTTCTTGCTGATGTGCTCTAGCCCGACTGTGAGCCCTGGTTGCAGTCCGAGCTGGGCCCATCTGAGCCCTGATTCATTTCCAGCCTCAGACTCACAGGTGATCCATCCACTCAAACCCACCGTGGGAAAGCTGCTGTTTGAAGCTTATCGGAGAAAGGGAAAAGGCAGGCCTGGTTTGTCGGCGTTGCCGCTGGTTACAGTAAAGGAGAATCGGAGCCAAGTTGTGAAAAGATGATGCCATGCGGTGCGGTTCAATTGCAGCAGTAGTGAAGATCATCATGCAACTGCTTCTGCGCCATTTTCAACCCCCTCTCGTGGCAGGCGGCCGTCAATTTGACTCTCTCGTGTCGTTCCTTGCGCAATTTGGCTCCTTGCTCGCTTGCATGCGCTGTCTCGCTGTCACCTCCACGGCCGATGTGCTCTGGACTATCCGGTTTGGCGCTGTGTTGTTCTTCTCTTCTTGTCGGTTTCATTGTAGTCTTGGCTCTCCTGCAAACTAGCGTGATGTTGGCATGCGACTCGACCGCTTGGCTGTGCAGATGTTGTTTGCGGCTGCTGCTGCTGTTGCTGCTGTTGCTGCCGTTGCTGCCTGGGTTGTAGCCTTCGATGCAACACCTAATATCTCTGCATGAGCACAGCTGTGACTTCTGAACAAACAGCCAGCAGATCTCATCACGTTTGTCATCACGAGCTCTGAACCGACGTCTCTTCGGCATGGCCAAACCCTTTGGTTCTCCTCATGTCCCGCTGCTTCTCACGCTGTTCGATCATGCTTCTGCTCAACGTGTAGCTGAGCTTAGCAATCAATGGTATCTCAAGTTAATCCACGTAGAGAGGCAGAGACGTTGCTCGTCGGAGGCATCCGCAGATGAGGTGTGGCATCGTGAGAACAACTTTGAGCACCCACCAGCGTCTCAGTTGTCGAGGCTTGAGCTTGTTTCCAAGCACACGCCAGCCCCGTCCCCACCATGAGATCTCTCTCTCTCTCACGCCTCCACCACCACCACTCGACTTTGCTGCTCCGGTCTGCCCTTCACAGCCTCACTCACCCAGGTCCTCTGTCGGATACAACCCGGACAACCCGGAATCTGAGTGTGATCTTTTGCTCTTGATTGCTTCTTTACCTTTCCACTCGTCATTGCTGCGCCGCGCCGCTTGCTTCTACACCATCACATCCCTTCGGCAGGCGCCCTTTCAGTCCTCTTTTACCTCAACCCTCCCGCCGTGCCGTTTCTCTCTTCCTGCCGAATCGCAACCGGCTCTTCTCTCGTTTTTCGCTTGCATCGCATCGCACCGCACCACATCCGACTTTCTCGAATCCTCCTCGGCTGTACCGAACTCGACTCTCCCTCCCTTGCCCTTGGCTCTTTCCATCGGCTCATCCGATCATCACCACAGCAAGGGGCGCTGTTCAGTGTGTCAGCAAACGAAAACAATATCGTCGACCTTTCCCAAAGCGGCATCCCCGAAAGTCGCATCCTCCTCCCACCTCATATATATAACAAGGCATCTTCCGAGTCTTTCAAGCACCATCCCCCCTGCCTTCCCCTTTGCTTGCCTAATCGCCGTCTCTCGACGTCGTCCTTCCGCGCTCTCTCTCTCTCTCTTGCTTGTCACAGTCGCTTTGGGGCAGAAGCGTGCGATCATCATGCTGCGGCTGCACACTCTCATCACGGCATGCTGCCTCTTCCTCCTATCGGCGCTTGCTGCGTCTGCTCAATCGACTTCAGGCGACTCGCTTTTTGCCGACTCAGCATGCAGTTCAGTAAGTGTTTCCCTTGGCTTTGCTTGATTATGTCTCTTGACTACACCTGAACTCTTGAACTGATCATCTTGCTTCCTTCGTTGGCTTGTTGTCGCAGAACCTGTGTCTTCGCGTCGTCTACAGCCCCTCTGAAAAGAGGTACAATATGACCATGACTGCCAGCGGCGGTGGTGCTCCCATCGGCTGGCACGCTGTCGGCACTGGTAGTCAGATGGACAAATCCAACATGATGGTAAGTCGGCACCTTTAATCTCTCTGCTGTCTGGCTGCTCTAGACGATCTGAGACTAGTCTTACTCACTAATCACCCGGCTGCTTGTTCGCCGCCTTTCTATCATCGCCACAGATCGGATGGGTCGACACGGCCGGTAATGTTGTCATGTCCCAACGTACAACCTCAGGCCATGATACCCCAAGCACCAGCATCACAGCTCTAGCTGCCAATCTCGAGCACAGGTTTTCCTTCTCCAACAGCTCTGGCACCGTCTGGGCATGGTCCTTCCCATTGTCCGCCTCTGATCCAGCTCCCAGCACCACGACACCTTTCATCTGGGCCAGCAATAAGAACGACAATCCTGCAGCTAGCACCGCCGCCAGCATCCGTCGTCACAATGCGTACGGCTTTTTCAATCTCGACCTTACAAAGCCCTACGTCTCTGCCTCAAGCTCCAGCAGTGCGAGCGGAAGCGGTTCGCTCAAGCCAGGCTCGAATCAGAATCGCGGCAGACGTATCCTCAACAAGCGCAATAATGTCATCATCGCCCACATGGTCTTTATGATCGTAGCTTGGTTCTTGTTGGTGCCTGCTGGCATCCTGATCGGTCGATACGGAAGGACCATGTTCAAGTGGTTCCCAGTCCACAGAGCCGTGATGGCCACTGCCTTTCTGTTTGTCCTGATCGGCTTTATCATCATTGTCGCTCAGACCTCTTCGTCCGGCGGTGAGCACTTTGACAGTACCCACGCCAAAGCTGGTCTGGCCATCTTTATCATTATGATCCTCCAGAGCCTACTGGGTGTCTTGGGCCACAAGACCAAACGTTTCAACCCATCGAGAATTGTCCACGTCGTCATTGGACTTGGTGTTACCGTGTTGGCCATCTGGAATGCTACCGAGGGGTTGAGCCTGTGGTCTTGGGGTGCACCACGATGGGCGGGGTGGATCCTGTGGGTCTGGGCAAGTCTTTTGGCACTCGCTTATCTCGCCGGCTTGGCCTTCTTGCCCCGAGACTTGCGACAGTGGCGAGCAGAGCAGAGCAACTCTCAGGAGAAGCAGCACAATAGCCTCGGTCTTGACGAGTTTTTGCCTGGAAGGGCCAGCGTGTCGACCAAGCAAGGTTCACCTACTCACCAGTCTGGCTCACCTCTGCTACAGACAGCACCGTCTCGCGCCTATCAGACGTATTCACAGCAAGCACATGCCCCGGGCAACCGCATCTGATCGCAGCCGTTGCTCTTTTCTTTTCTTTTTTTTTTTTTTTTTTTTTTTTTTTTTTTTTTTTTTTTTTTTTTTTTTTGTAATGCCCATGTCGACACATGATATGCTGAGCAATCGATCATCTATCCGCACACATCTGGTTCTGACTGCGCTTGGCCGGCGCGACCGAGATAAGGTGCCAAGTTCGTGGCAACATCGGAGGTCTTGCGACAAACTCTGCTTGCTACTACACGTGTTGCGTGTTGAAAGATCGGGGAAAGCGGCCATCGAATCGGGAGATAAAGCTTGTTCTGCAAGCCAAGCAAAATCGAGTGGCCTTAGAGAAGCAGCTGGAAAGCGCTGGATCAGTGTCGAGGTTTCGCCACTTTTCCAGTGCCTTCTCAAGCGCACGTCTCGCTTCTTCTTCTTCTCAGCTGTCACTTTCTCGGAGCACATTCTGGCAGCACAACTCAGTGACTGAAAGCTCAGTCAAGGTTGTTCAGACGTTGGAAAGTGGATATAAACAGCCCTCCACTCGCCTCCACCCTCACCACTCTCCCTCTCTTCCACATCAACAACCACTACCAAACACTCTCGAGCAACTCACACACCGAACGTCATTGTTCACACATACCCAGCGTCTCGACTACGCTCAACGCTCAAACGCATTCTCGCATCTCCATCATCTGCATCGCATCCTTCTCCACATCTACGCATTACATTCTCTCAGTTAGCAGTTTTCTATCCATCTCTGTACCAGTTCCAGTTCTCGTTCATCTCTCGCATCGCTCGCATCTAGTCTCGCTCGATCTCAACTACACAATGTCATTCGAGTTCACCGATAGAGCTCAGACTTCGGTCTCGGCAGCACTTCAGCTTGCCAAAGATCACTCCCACCCTCAGATTGCTCCAGCTCACATTGCTCTGGCTCTTTTGACGGACGACACGTCCAACTCGCAAGGCATTCAGTCTACCAACGAATCCAGCCAGTCACTCTTCAAGAGCATCTGCACCAAGGCAGGCGTCGATATCAAACTCTTTGAAGACAAGCTTCGAACCACGCTCCGCAAGATCCCCTCTCAGTCTCCTCCACCCGATGACGTTAGCCTCTCCAACCAGGCCGTCAAAGTACTCAAGGAAGCTGAGAGTCAGAAGAGTACCCAGCGCGATGCCTATATCGCTCAAGACCACATCCTCCTCGGCCTCATCCAGGACAAGAGCATTGAGCAGCTTCTCAAGGAGGCTGGTCTGGCCAATCAAGAACTCATCAAGACTGCCATCACACAAGCAAGAGGCGGTCGCCACATCGACAGCAAGAGCGCAGAAGCAGGCTACGATGCTCTCGCCAAGTACTGCACCGATCTTACCCAGCTCGCTGCCGAGGGCTCGCTCGATCCCGTCATCGGTCGAGACATTGAAATCCGTCGAGCGGTCCGCGTTCTCTCTCGAAGGACCAAGAACAACGCCGTCCTTATTGGTAGTCCTGGTGTAGGTAAGACCGCTATCGTCGAAGGTCTTGCTCAGCGTGTCGTCGACCGCGATGTTCCTCCCAATCTCCTCGGCAAAATCCTCAGTCTTGACGTCGGTGGTCTCATGGCCGGCGCCAAGTACCGCGGTGAATACGAGGAGCGCGTCAAGTCGGTGCTATCCGACATTGAGAAGATGACTGCAGACGGCACACCCTGCATTCTCTTCATCGATGAGATGCATCTTCTCATGGCTGGTCAGGGCAGCTCAGGCGGAGGTATGGACGCTGCCAACCTGCTCAAGCCTATGCTTGCACGTGGCAAGCTCCGTGTCATCGGCTGCACCACTGCCAACGAATACCGACAGTACATCGAGAAAGACGCTGCACTCGAGCGTCGTTTCCAGTCTATCCTCGTCAACGAACCCTCGGTCGAGGACTGCATCGCCATCTTGCGAGGCATCCGCGACAAGTACGAGGTTCACCACGGTGTTCGCATTCTCGACTCGGCCATCGTCTCGGCAGCACAGTTGGCTAAACGTTACCTCACTGATCGACGCTTGCCCGACTCGGCCATCGATCTTGTCGACGAAGCCTGTGCCGACGTTAGGGTTTCGCGAGAGACTGTTCCCGAAGAAGTCGACAAGCTGGAGCGCAAGCGTCTCCAGCTCGAGATTGCCGTCCATGCCCTCTCGAGAGAGAAGGATGCCCAGTCCAAGCAGTCGCTCGAGGAGACCAGGAAGCAGATTCAGGCCATCGATGATGAGCTCGCCCCCATCAAGGCTGCTTTCGAAGCGCAGAAGGCCAAGGGCGAGGAGATCAACAACGTTCGACGTAAGATGGAAGAAGTGCGCGCCAAGATCGCCGAAGCCGAGCGTCGCTACGACCTGGCCACTGCTTCCGATCTCAAGTTCTACGCTCTACCTGATCTCGAGGGGAAGCTGAAGCAACTTCAGGCTGCTGAGCGCAAGCGCGAGGAGGAAGGTCTCAACTCGGACAACAACTCGGTCACTGCTGATGCGATCGCCGCCATCGTTTCGCGCTGGACGGGTATCCCTGTTTCGCGCATGCTCGAGTCCGAGAAGAACAAGTTGCTCCGTCTCGAACGCACACTGGCCAAGGAGGTCATTGGTCAGGAGGAAGCAGTCAAGAGCGTCGCTCAAGCCATTCGACTGTCACGCTCTGGCCTCGCCGATGCCAACCGACCGATCGCATCGTTCCTCTTTGCTGGTTCTTCCGGTTCCGGTAAGACGCTGCTCAGCCGAACATTGGCCAAGTGTATGTTCGACTCGGCGGATGCTATGGTTCGCATCGACTGCAGCGAGTTTTCGGAGAAGCACTCGATCTCGCGTCTCATTGGCGCTCCACCGGGCTATGTTGGTCACGAAGAGGGAGGTGTTCTGACAGAAGCCGTTCGACGCAAGCCCTTCAGTATCGTGTTGCTCGACGAGATCGAGAAAGCATCACGCGAGTTCATCCAGCTCTTCCTCGGTGTTCTTGACGAGGGTCGTCTGCAGGACAGCCAGGGTCGCCAAGTCTCCTTCCGAAACACCATCATCATCATGACTTCAAACCTCGGGTCCGCCTACATCAACGAGTCTCAGACCGAAGAGATGACCGAGGCAACCAAACAGCTTGTCATGGGCAGCATCAAAGCCGCCATGCCTACCGAGTTTATCAACCGAATTGATAGCATCGTTGTGTTCAGCAAGCTCTCACGTCGCAACGTCAAGTCGATTGTCGATGTTCGTCTGCGCGAGATCGAGCAGCGCATCCAAGCCAACGGTGGCAAGTCGAAGCTGGTGCTCGATGAAGGTGCTAAGGACTTCCTGGTGGCTACTGGCTTTTCGCCTACCATGGGTGCTCGTCCATTGAACAGGTCGATTCAGCAGGAACTCTTGTCGCCTTTGTCTATCCTGATTTTGTCCGGTAGGGTCAATATCAAGGAGGATGCACAGATCCAAGTCAAGTTTGACCCGCACAGAAACGGGTTGGTCGTCATGCCCAACCACGCGGGCGCGAACAATGGCGGGGTGGAGGATGAAGATATGTCGGACGACGGGGATAGTGAAGACTATGCCAGGATTGACGAGGATCCTCTTGATTAAGTGCAGTCGTTGTACGCTTTCTGTCTCTGACTGAAATTGAGCATTGAGCATTGAGCATTCTTTAGCATGGTTTGTCACAGTGTCACGGGGTTCTTGGCGATGTACATTAAAGTACAAATGGGGTGCTTGTTACATTCTATGCTGTTGCCACAGTCTCTCTGTACCTCTACGGTTTCCCAACTGGGTACTTTCGATTAACTTTCCCTGCACTGCCTCCTGTACCTCCGAAATGAGTTTCTCCAATTCACTCCAATCCTTTCCGATCAGAGAGACATCTACGCCGTTGTTCCATTTTGGGTAGCTGCTGACTTTGATGTGCATTTCTCTGCATTTCTCGCTTAGCTTTACTAGGAAGGGGAAGATGTTACTTTCTGGTAGTTGTGTGGATCAGTACTCGGTAAGGTCTGGGGCAGTTTGGATCGAGGGGATGTAATCTCGCATGTTCTCGAGCAGTGTTTTGAATAGTTTTGGCACTCCTGGAAGGATGTATAGTTTTCCTGCCATGCGGATGATGGGGACCCAGAGTGTGGTGGGGAAGATGGTTTCTGCATTTTGTTTTGGGAGTAGAGCCATTCTGTTTCTAGCTGAGAGCATTTCATCTGTGATAGCCTTCGTGTTTACCTGGCAAACCTTTGAGTTCTCTTCCATCCGGCAGATGACTTGATCGTAAACCAGTTCTCCCACTTCAGAAAAAGCTTTGGCCATACTCTGATACGTAATGTCATCCGGTGTCAGCCCAATCCCACCAGAGGAGACTACCAAGTCGTGTTGAGTGGTAAGCCGATGTGCCGCTTCGATGATTGTTTCTTCATTGTCAGCAACCACTTTGATCTGCTTGAGTTTGATACCAAGGTCGAAGCAGAATTTAGCAAAATAGTTCGAGTTGGAATCTTTCGTCTTGCCATTAAGCACCTCGTCTCCGATGACCAGACAGGCTGCGGTGGAGATAAACTTGCTGCCAGAGCCGAGCGGGTTGGCCAGGGAGAAATCAGGAAGAGCGGTTTTTTCGAATGTAGGCATCTGTGGAGGTGGCTTGCCGTTTGTGGTGGACATGGTGTGGATCGAAGCGAGGGGTTGAGCAGTGCCAAGTGTAGTCCTGGTTGAACGCAGGGGAAGTCGAGTGGACAGTGGTTGTGTCAAAGCCAGCATCAATGGAGGTTGTGCTGGGTGTGTATCAGCACCAACGATGGGGAAGGTGAGGAGAGAGAGGCAAAGCTGCATCCTTCCTCTCTAAGACAGCTGCAGCGTCGAATTCCGCCACCAGGCTCGAATTTTCCCGTCGTTGTTAGGCCTTTGCTTTCCACACAATCCAAATATTGCTGCTCTACTTGACAGTTCTGCCCCGCAGCCAAATACACTGTATACGCATATCGACTTCTCCGCTGAGACTTACTTGCCATCGCCGCTTTCACCTTCTCACTGTCCAAAGTCTCACCCAACCCACACCCACCACACCTATCCGTCTTACACAACCTGCCCAGCTCAACCGGCGCCTTGCCCAACCACAACTGCACCATCTCCTTTGCGAGCCTTTCCTGTGCAATATTGGACAGCCGCAAACGAGAATGGCCGAATGCCTGTAAATTAGCTGCACTTGGTGGGAAGCAGCACAGCGAATTTCTCCAACACCAACACTTTCCCTCTCCCCTCTTCTTCCCATAGCCTCATTTAGAGATGGAGCGGGATCTCACAGTCTTGTTCCGCAGATATGCTGGAAGAGGTAGAGTGTGCATGGGCGCAGAGAACCACACGAGAGTGAAATCACATGACCGCATGCTGACACTCTAACATGTCTGCCAACTTCGCTCACTGTTGCCACTCATCAGCTCCCACCAATGCTCGACATTGCCCACCAACACCCTATCTCATTCAACAACAGCATGCAGTTACATGTGTCATCTCATCCACATGCACACACACCCGCTACCAGTAGAGACATATATACTCATGATATTGTGTTGTACCTAGTTCTCTTCTAATAGCAATGATTCACCACCTGCTTTACTGCTCCTGACTGTGCATTCCTCAACAGATTAAGAGTCTGAGTGCTCTACTGTAAGAATATCACCCCATCTCACCACGCTGCCTGACCCATATCCTCACCCACCTCTGCCACCCAAAGAAAGGGCTTGCCTTTGCCAAATCTGCTGATCCAGCATGCCTCCATGTATCCGTGACTTTGATGCTGAAAGCAGCAACCTGTCCAATGAACCACACAAGGAAAGGGTCCCCACCGCGCCACATAGGCAAATGCTGGTCAGTGTGGAGACTCCCACATGCTACAACTCCAACAACAACAACAACAATGGTGATGAAACACATTACAACATTGACACCATCTCCGAGCTCAGCCCCAAAGTACTCAAGGGTATGCCAGGTACGCTTGGAACCCCCGTTTCAGAGGCATCCTGTCCAACTGGCCAGCAGCTATGAAGCACCTTGATGGCATTGTGGCCCCCGAGGACAAGAAGTACAATTGTGCCCTTGATGGCAAACTATGCACTCTTCTCCAGAGTAGTGTGCTACTTGCTGGAAACAATAATGTCAACTACTTGTTTGTACAACCCACCAATTCAGAGCCCTGGAAACTGCACAATCTCTACTGCAGACTAAAGAAGGATCTCACAAAGATGGAGAAGATTGTGGAGTTGACCCTACTCAATGAAGTCAGGAAGATCTGTATGTTCCAGGCTAACATCCATAAGCTTATTGCCAACATTAACAAACACTGGGCCAAAGCCGAGTGTCATAGGACCGGATGTGCAGGAAGAACTGGAATCATATGAGGAGAGACCAGGCGCAGGAATCATAGGATCGGGCAAACAAAGGGTTCTGACAGAGTTCATCGAGATTGGTAGTATTGAGGTCCTACAACATTATTTGTTGGAATCAGTACAAGTGTGATCTTACAGCAAAGTCTGTTGGGATCAGTAGTATCACGACCATACAACAGGTCTCGCAGAAACTGGTCATAGGACACCTCTTCCACAGATCTCACAATGGATATACAGTGATGATATTGGGTTCGCCACCCTGATGAGGTAGGGACCCTACACGACAATGAACTTGGCACAAGAGGACAGGCGCCACCACCAGGGGCAAGATGAAAGAGGGTGTGTTTCACCACTTGGATGAAGTGGGAGTGACCCCTATCAGTGATGAAGCAGCATGAGGTCTCCTCATCCACAAGGAGCAGGGGAAGCAGTGCTGAAGGAGAGGGGACATTGTAAAAGAAGACAGGGACTGTAGGAAGGACAAGAGGAGGAGGGGCAGTGATGAACGAGGCCTCATAGAGTAAGAGCAGTGTCGCAGGCGACACTGCAAGAACATCTATATAAACATACATTCTCTTCGTCGTAGTGGCTGAGTGGATCCTCATCCACTCTACACCTTACTAGCTATATCTTATCATAACGTATACTTAGTAGTTTCTGTCAACAGTTGCAATTGCAGGGCATTGCTTCTAAACTAGTGTGTGTGTTGTATCACCGTTACTTAACACCACCTGAAGGCAGTACTTTACTGCGGTCCAGATATTGATCGACACCAAAGGCGGTCTCATACTGCGGTACAGCTCTCTCGATCTCATCCTGAAGGTGGTGCTCCACTGCGGCCCAGGGATCACTCAACTCAATCAACTGTCAACACTCTGGATGCTTGTGTTGAGACAAACATATTCACACCATACCTCGGTGTTGTCCAAGGAATCCATTTGGACATTGATCGTGCTGCACTACCTCTGGACAGAGTGTCCACAGTGGTTTGTCGAAATCCGTGATAAACCTTAGTTACAACCTATCCAAGCGAGAAAGATCCTAGAAAGCTTCTACAACAGATTCCAGCGAGAAAGATAATAGAAGGCTTCTACAATAGATTTCGCCAAGGTTGATCTTAATCGACTTTTACAATAGATTTCGGGTTTCAGGCGTGCGACCGCTGACACCGAGTCTATGGGTCACGCTCTTCCCAAGAACCTTGAAGTCAGAACACTCATTGACCAGGCCAGGTACATCACCTCTTACCACCACTGCATCATTACTCTTGAGGACACTGTAATGGCATCAAATTACAAAGTGCTCTGTGCTGCACTGTTCAAGCACCAGGACAGCATGACCACCTGAACAGACCACAGGGCTGGTGACCTCAAGTCCACCCAGGCGAATCTAGCCAACAGAGAAGTCAAGAACAAGGAGGCCTACTGCTGTGGTAAGCCTGGGCCCGATGGTGTTTAATATTGCTATCACTGCAATGCGGAGAACCACATATCCAGGTACTGTCCAAAGAAGACTCACAAGGATGTACCCACAAAGGCCCCTGTCTCCAACCAGACATCTGCCTAGGATACTTGGTGCACCATCACCTCCACCTACTGTGCCTCCCTGGATCAGCAGCCAACTAACTGGATTGTAGATTCAGGAGCAACCAACCATGTCACAAATAATAAATCAAATCTTATTTCTTCCACTCTTTGCACTGGTTTTGTGAAGACTGCTAGTGGGACAAAGATCTGCATTGTGGTGGTAGGTCAGGCTATGCTCAATGTGAATGACCATGAAGTACTACTGGATAATACACTTTATGTCCTGGACTCAAATGCAAACCTGATCTTGGCAAAGGCATTAACAAACAATGGTGCATGTGTGACTTTTGACTCTGAACACGCAATGCTGGAACTATCAGATGGCACAATAGTTACCAGTGTCCTCAATCCCCACACAAGACATTATGAAATTCCCAAACCCAAGCATGAAGCACTAATGGTATATCCAGATGATGGACTATCTGAATTACCCAAGATGTTTGACAATGAAGCAAATGCCAAAAAGTGTGTTTTCACCCCAAACTTCATGCATGAACAATGCAGTCATCCAGGCCAGAAAAAGTCGAGAATTATCAAGAAGCTATACAAAGTTAAGCTTCCAAACTGCAAATGCCAAGACTGTGTCGTTGGAAAGTTGACCAAAGCCTGAATGGGCAGGGGTAGCAGCATATGTGCCAGGAACCCGTTGGAGCTAGTTGTCACAGGGTCTGCGCAGAAGGACCTGCGCAGAAAGATCTGAAGCAAGCATCGGGTGTCAACGATCTGATCGGGCTAGTTGCATGTATAATTTGCAAGACCAACCGCAACCTAGGGTTTTGATTAATCTCACTGAGATTGACCAGAACAAGCCTAGCCAGTATGTTTTACCAAAACGTGCTGAATGAAGCCTATTGGTACAGAACAGGTTGTTTGTCACGATGAAGCAACAGGAGGATTGGGAAAAGGGGTTCCAGGCATTGAAAGGCGAGGGAAGCATACAGGAAACAATCACATGTGAGGAAGAGGACCGAGCTCAGTATCACGCAGATGGTTACCACTCAGGGGGATGTGCTCACAGCCACATAGAGCCAGCCACAGGGGCGACCACATGATCAGGGAGCATGACAATAAGGTCCAGCATGTGACCAAGGGATTCACAAATTAAAGGATGAGAAGAGGGTTGCCGGTTAGGAGGAAGGAGATCTGTGTTGAGAAGACCAGGGATTAACCATGAGGAGGAGAAGCAGCATTGAAGAGGTCAACATGTATCACCAGGCGAAGAGGAGCATGGAGACAAGGGGGCAGTGCCACACAAACCAACAAACTGTCCAAGCAGTAGAAGAGCAGCCTCGAAGGAGTTGGCACACAGCTCAACAAAAGAGGAGTAGTGTCGGGAGGAGGCAATAACCCTCTTCAGAAGGAGCAGGAGAGGTGTTGCAAGCAACACCAAAAAAACACATAAATACTCTCATTTCACCATAGCATACAAGTGGATCCTCATCCACTCTACTTTACACTTACTTACTCTTTACTTAGTTACATTAGCATCATTGCAATAACAGGGCTTTTGCAACGACCTCTCAATTGCATGTGTTACATCACCATTGGGAGTCAACTGTAGGCAGTGTTATCTAACACTTGTGGTCCAGTCAATCACTGTAGGCAGTGTTGCTCAACATGTGCAGTCCAGTAATCACTGAAGGCGGTGTATAACACCTGCAGTCCAGTACCTCTCATCATCTGTAGGTGATAACCTTATTGTGGCCCAGAAAACAACAAAGAACATCAAGCAGCAGCACTACAAACACTTGTGCTGTATCAGAGAGTTGTATCCTATATCAATCCCCAAACCAAGGTGTTACAGACATGCCGCATAGCCTCTGAATGGAGTGTTCAAGGCGGTCAGCCGAAACCTACCAGAACTCAGCCATCTGGTTACTTTCACCAAAACATACTGAATAGAGCTCACTCGGTTGATCTCACCAAAATCAACCGGAATCACCAAACCTGGTTTCAGGCGTGCGACCGCTTACACTAGTACACATCAACTTAGCTACACACCTGTCGACAAAGACTGAATTAACATGCTTGTTGGTTGCTGTCAATGATGCTTTGAGCTTCACCTATGTAAAGCTGCTCTGAGCAAAATCAGACACCCTGCATGTCTTAAGGGAGTGGATCCATTATGCTGAGATACAAACGGGTCACAAACTCAAGACCCTTCGCTTGGACAATGGTGGCTAATGGGTCTCCGCAGCGGCCACTGGCTGGCAGAACAAGGCAGGCTTCTGCTGGCAAAAGACCTTGGCTTACACCAGCAAACAGAATGGTAAGACGGAGCACATCATCAGAACAATCTGGGAAATGATGATCACCATGATGTGCACACATTGCCTGCCACAAATGTTCTGGCCTTTTGCTGCTGAGGCCGCCGTATTCACGAAAAATGTCATGCCAAATGTCAACAACTGGATACCCTACCACATCTTCTATGGTAAGGATCTGTGGAAGCCTTTTGCTTTGCTCTGGACCTTCGGATGTCTTGCCTGGGTCAACATACCAAAGGCAAAACACAAGAAACTGGATGAACCGGCCATTCCTGCAATATTTGTTGAGTATGATGAAGAACATAAAGGGTGGAAGTTCTTGGCACCAAGCCACAATCTGCCAATCTTCTGGTCAAACTCCACATGTTTCTTGCAGGACAAATCATGGAACAATTGCATGGACACAATACCAATCCAGGATACAGATGCCTTACATTACAACAATTCAGCCAATATTGAAGACCTTGGATACAATGACACCAATGAACATGACAAGAAGCTACAACAACCCCTCATTGACATCTACCACCCACCCTCGGAACTGGATACAGCATTTGAGGGGGACTTTTCACCCCCTGAACCCGCAGACACCACTTTCGAATACCCAGATAACGAGATGGATGATGGATCTGGATCAACCTCACTGACTGTGTCACCAGATCAAGCATTGGACGGCTCAGCGGAAAATGAATACTGATTGGCAATGCCACCAACCTCACCACTACTGCTGAGAGAACTTGCCACTCATGTTCAAGACCCTGCTTTCTCCAAACATCTATCAATGCAAAAGGCACAGTATTGCCATAACAAGTTTGCCACAATGCACAAAATGTTCCCATGGCTACACCCAATGACACTTGCCAAGCTGCTCCAAATTTATCCAAGGATGTTCCTGCCAGCAGCTGAGATGCACAGGTTCCAGGAGAAACTCCAGCGCAGTGGCAAACTGGCAGATATAGGGCCCATTCCAGAATATGACGCCAGCACCCATACACTCTTGGTCACCAATCTCAAACCATTGGTGAAAGAAGCACTGACCGGATCCAATCAGATTCATTGGTGGGAGGCAATCAAAGCAGAGATGGATTGACTTGAGAGCATGCACATCTGGGAGACCGTGGACAGGCCAAATAACATGAACCTTGTTGACTCCAAACTAGTACTTCAGGTCAAGACAGATGTGAACAATGTTCCATACAAGTTCAAAGCCAGGTTTTGTGTGCATGGTTTCTCCCAGAAAGAGGGAATAGACTCTGATGAGATATTTGCTCTGGTGGAACCCAGAGATGCCATTTGAACCATCTTAATGATTGCAGCTAGGTCCAACCGGGAAATTGACTCCATCGATGTAACTCAGGCATACCTCAACACTGACCTGCACCACAATATCTATCTCAAACCACTAGAGGGTGCAGAAGTCCCGGCTGGGAAGGTATACAAGTTGATCAAGAGTCTCTATGGCTGAAGCAATCCTGATGGGAATGGCATAAGGAGCTGGATGCACATCTGCAAAGGTTGGTGTACCGTGTCACACTCATCTTGGCCTCTCGGCCAGGATGTTTGTGGCCAGACGAGATATCATTCTCATCGTCGCTAAGCTTCGCTAACTTCAGAAATACGATCGACTTTACTACCTCACCTTGCGACTGCTCTGCAGCACAGTTGGATTTCTTCCCATTACTCAATGTACCCTGTGTGTACCTTAAAGGCGCAGGTGAGTTGCAGGTGACCATTGCTGTATATGTGGATGACATGCTCATTGTCTCACCACAAAGAGACCAGATCTATCAGACAAAGAAAGCAATCATTGACAAGTGGAAGATCACCAACAATGGACCTGCAAAAGAGTTCCTCAAGATCAAGAAAACACAAGACCAGGAGAAGAGGGTAATTGGCTTGGATCAACATGTGTACATTAAGGAGATTGTAAAGGAATGGATCCAGCCACATGAGAGAACATGGACCCCCATGACCCATACCCCTTTGAAGCCCCCCCCCCCCCCAACTCGGAGACCAACAAGGAACTGAAAGCCAGGTACCCAATACTTGTGGGCAAGCTATTATGGATCTTGAACACCGTCAGGCTGGATATCTTGTTTGCAGTCAACACCCTAGCCCATCACATGTCCAAACCTACCAAAGAGGCAATGCAAGCTGCCCTCCAAATTGTAAAGTATTTTAACCAGACACAGGACAAAGTCCTGAAGCATGGTGGCGGAAATGGGGACAAACCAGCCATCATTGCTTACACAGACTCAAACTGGGCTTCAGATCCAAACACAGACAGGCAGAGTACATCTGGCTCAATCATAAAGGTTTTTGGTAGTGTGGTAACCTGAATTCACATGTCCAGAAGTGTGTCTTGGACTCAGCTGTCGAAGCAGAGTATGTTGCAGGATTGGCAGCCACGTGTGAAGCTCTATTCCACCAGCATTTGCTGTGTGGCCTTGGTTTCAGGGACCACAGACTGTTGGTCCTCACAGATAACACCAGATGTGTCCAAGTTGCAAAGGATCAAGCGCTTCACTCAAGACTCAAGCATATTGACACAAAATATCACCTCATCTGTAACCACGTTATGGAGGGTGACATCACCATGCAATATGTTAAGACGGAACACAACAACATGGACTACCTCACTAAACTGGTGTCCCAACACCAGCTTATGTGCACCCAACAATGACTTGGCATGGTAGACCTCACACCCTCAGATCGCTCAGTTTGCGAGGGGGACAGTGAAATCACATGACCTTTTTCCTTTGCCCTAACATATCTGCAAATCTCGCTCAGCATCACCACTCATCATCACCCACCAATGCTGCTCAACGCTGCTCATCACCCACCAACACTCCTCATGCCTATTGTGACTGCATATGATTACACGTGTCATCTCATACCACATATGTAGACGCAGACCATCTGAGAAGCATATATATCTAGTATTGCTTTGTAACTAGACTTCTCCGAAGAACTAACGATTGCCATCCGCCTTACCGCTCCCTGAGCGTGCATTCCTCAACAGAGTAAGCTTCCTGAACAAGAGTTCAGCGCATCCGAGAGGCAGTGGCGGGTGGCGGAGGGGGAGGTGCGGTTTGGGGACCTAAAGAGGAAGCAGCTAACGAGAGGTAAAGAGGTACAGCGCTTGCTCAACATTCCTTCTATCACTGCTGTTTAGTATCCACATTCTCTCGCCGAAAGGGGTGGGGGATGGGGGGAAGGGGGGGGCGGGTTAGGACATATCGCCCGACACCCAAGGAATTACATTAGCTGCTTTTCCAGTCAGTACTAGGGTGGTGGAAGCTATTCTGTGCTCTTCAGTATCCAACTCTAGCTGGTATGAGCCGGGGTAGAGGAATTGATTTCCCTCTTCATCAGCCCTAGCCAAAGCTGCTTGGGTGATCTTAATAGTAACACTCCTTTCCTCACCTGCAGAGAGGTTCTTCACCTTTGTATAGCCCACCAGAGTCTTTCTAGGATAGGGTGCTGGGCCGTTGGAGTGTCGAGCGAAGAGGAGGGCTGTATAATCAGAAGCGACTTTACCTGTGTTCTCGATGTTCGCTTGCACATCAGCAACGCTGATGTGCTCTGCATGCACACCCTCCGGACCCTTAGCTGCGGGGGTGGTCGGGATAGCGTATGGCTGCGGTTTGACGAGAGAGGCGGAGAAGGTAGTGTAATGCAACCCATGACCGAAAGGGTAAGTTGGCACTCCCTTGTACCATTTATACGTTCTCCCTGGGTACCCAGCTTTCGGTCGCAAAGACATGGCACTCTCTGGTAAGTCATCGATATAACTCGCTGGGTATTGCGTTACCGGCAGCCTCCCCGCTGGGACTGCTTTGCCAGCGAGTATATCCCATACAGCCAAACTTGCACTCTGCCCAGGGTATCCTGCCCAAACCAAAGCTCCAACCCCATCGTCGCTTTTGAGCGAGGCACCATCGAGTTGGCCTCCACCGAACTGCACCACGACCAACTTGGACTTTTTATCCTTCTTGCGCGATTGAGAAAGTTCGTGGATCAGGCGAAGCTGGTTTGGAGGCCAAGCGATATCTTTTCTGTCGTGACTCTCTCTTTCGATAGAAGCGTCGATACCTCCTGCGAAAACGACCGAATCGGCATCAGAGGCGAGTTTCACTGCGTCCTGAGCGTCGCTAGGGATTTATGGGCCGGAGATGTCTGTACCGTTGACCCAAACGATTTTGGCATCGGGGAAGACTCGTGATGCAGCATCCACCATGGTCATGTTGAAAGCGGCTGGTCCGGCGTAGTTGCCACGGAAAGAAGTTGATACGTTTGTGTAGGGACCGATGATCGCGATCTTGCTCGGCTTTTGCTTTATGGGTAGAGTGCTATCGAGATTCTTGAGTAAAGTGATGGACGAAAGTGCAGAGGTATATGCAAGGCGCTGGGATGAGGGTCTGTTAACATCTTTCCACGTCAACTGTCGCAGGGGCTGGCTGGCAGGGTCATCGAAGTATCCGAGCCGAACGAGACTAGCGTACATGCGGGTAACAGCTCTACGGATTGTAGCGATATCCCTGAGTTTCTGTTTGAGCGCCGCACCAAGGTTCTCAGAATAAGTAGCACCGCAATCGAGATCGGTTCCAGCGTTTATGGATTTCGCCGCTGCTTCGACGTAGTTCTGAGCGTAGCGATGACCGTCGTATACGTTTGCTACTGCGTCGCAATCCGATGTGACGTAGTTGTGCGTTTTGTCCAGACCCCAGGCTTGCCTTGCTAGCGTTTGGAGGTAGTACTTGGATGCGGAGGGAGGAACATTGTTGACGGCATTATAAGAGGTCATGAGGGTGGTAGCACCACCGTCCCGTACGCACGCGCGGAATTGCGGGAGGTGGAAATCGGATAGATCCTGTTTAGAGACGATCGCATCGAATTGATACCTTTCCCCTCCATCATACTGCTCCAAATCATACGCCAGATAGTGCTTGCAAGTTGCAGCAACAGTAAACTTGTTCCCCTCTGCCTCGCTCTGTGCATGCGGGCCTTGAAGGCCGTGTACCATCCTGACAGCGAACCTAGACATGTGTAAAGGATCTTCTCCCACAGTCTCCTGCCCACGACCCCAACGTGGATCGCGGAAACAATTGATGTTGAGAGGAGAGTAGAGGTTTAAACCTGCTTTACCAGCATTGTTGTACGCTCTAACTTCGCTAGCAATCACACCGGCAATCTGCTGATAGAGATCATCGTCAAACGTAGCACCTAAATTGATGGTCTGGGGGAACTGCGTAGCGGAAGTAAACTCTGCATGAGGATCAGACAGGTCGAAATTAACACCAGGAGATTTAGCAACGCCGTGGAGAGCTTCAGTCCACCATTGGTAGTTAGGGATGCCCAGGCGAGGGACACCGGGAGCATAGTTGATGGTGTTATTGAGGAGTTCTTCAGTGGCGAATTGGTTGACGAGCCATGTGGCTCGAGTATAGAAGGGGATGGTGGGGTCGCAAATGTCAGGGATCTTGGAGAGAGGGGAATCGGGGGCACAGGAAGGGAAGGAAAAGCTGAGATGCATACGAGCGAGAGAGGAGAGGGTGATCCCCCGACGGAACAACATTTCTGTCAAGGGGATGGCTACAAGAGCAAACGTTGGTGGAGGGTGGTGTTGATGTGTAGAGACGATTGGGGGAGTGAGAGAAGCTGAGTTGGGGGTATCTATAAGCTTGCTCAGAGCCCTATCGTCCGAGGGTTTGCTTGGAGCTGCGGTGGGTGCAGGCGAGGATGTTCAGCGTTGGAAAGTGGTGTGGGGCTCCAAAGATGAAGTTCGAGCTGTCGAACAATGCGCCGAGAAGGCCCCTGTGGATCATGGTGGCGCGGCGTAGTGAGGGCCTGAACTAGTGTTCCACCGTTGTAGGGCCCACCGGCAACACTGGGCCCCCTCGAATCTATCGCTATAGGCTCGACTAGTGATCAGAGGCCCATTGGTACAGGGTCAAGATGAAGAATGGAGCTCGAGAGAGGCATGCAAGATGGACTGGATTGTTTTGTGTGAGATCGACAACTCTGACATAAATCAGCAGGCCGACGTTGGTTCAAGGGCGAAACGCCAACACACACATATATCTGCTTGAGATCGGGGCACAAATACATATCTGCTTGAGATCGGGGACTGTGCATTTTTCTGAAGGGAATCTTTCTTGTTGGCCCACCCGTGCGTTTCTGTATTTCCCTTTCTCGCTGTGTGAAACGCTCATCTCCTCATCTCCTCATCTCCTCTCCTCCTCTCCTCCTCTCCTCGCCTCCTTCCATCACCTCGTCACCTCAATATTGTCTTGGTTCATACCATCTTCCACGCCGGGTCGCAGTGCCTCGCATGTCTGGCCTCCTCACCTCGATCTTTTCAACAATGGCAGTTTTATCCAAATCCATCTCCGCCCTTACCGCTGGAGCACTCCTCCTTGTTGCCGTTATTTCCCCTCGATCTCAACGACTTCGTTTCTACCTCAACTCATTCATCTACGTTGCTGGTTTAGGCATCTGTTCCGTATGGGGGATTTTTGTCTCGATATTCCTGAGCCTGGTTCCCGGGCAACGATTGAACATTAACAAAGTAGTTGCTCGTTCCTTCTGGCGTCTCACCTCTCCCCTTGTCGGAATCAAATTTGTCGTTGAAGGAGAAGAGCATTTCGCCCAGGCAAGACCTGCTGTTGTTGTTGGCAATCATCAAACAGCAATGGACATCTTATATCTCGGTCGAATCTTTCCTCCTCACGCTGCAATTATGGCCAAGAAAGAACTTCAGTTCGCTCCTTTACTCGGTCAATTCATGGCTTTGAGCGGAGCAGTGTTTATCAATAGGAAAAACTTAAAGGATAGCATCAAAGCATTCCAAGCGGTAGGGCAGGAAATGAATAGACTGAAAAAGAGTCTATGGATCTTCCCAGAGGGTACAAGGTCTGGTTTAGCAACTCCGGATTTGTTGCCGTTTAAGAAGGGTGCCTTCCATTTGGCAATCCAAGCTGGAGCTCCAGTTGTACCCGTGGTTTGTGAGAATTATAGCAGGTTGTTCGATTCCAAATCGAGATTCGAGTCCGGCACGATTAGGATCAAGGTTCTGCCTCCGGTGCCGACGAAACATCTGACGGCAGAGGATGCAGCTGATCTGGCGGATAAAGTGAGAGAGATGATGTTGAACGAGTTGAGAGAGATGGATGAGCAGAGACAACGTGCGGATGTTGCAGGTGGTGGGGTGAGACAGGAGGAGGTCAAGATGGGTGGAATTTCGGGGCTGTTTGCCGGATTGATGGGGACTGGGAGGAGTTTCAGGAGTTTGGAGAGCAAAGTCGATAGGAGGGAGAAGCAGTTGAGGAAGACGGGCACTAGTGGTGAGAAGGCCGAGGATTATAATCTGGTGAGCGAGGGCCAGAAGCAGAAGTAAGATGTAAAAGACGCAATGTTCGAGATCTGATAGCGGGGGTGAGGTGTAAATAGCAACAACATGTACCTTCAGCCTCAAGAAAGCCATGCAGTACCAGCAACCATGTCATTGAAGCATCTCTTGCAGCGACCGCGCAGGTCTCAGCTCGAGCAAGTCTCGGATTTGTACATTGTGAACACATGTCTGGATCGCATACTTGTACTCGTACCGTCAAGTGTGTGCCGATCAACTTTGAGCAGCACGCAGCGGCGAAACGAGACTCTTTACAAACGCTCGCATGGTCTTGCCAGCATCGGCACCCCACATACCCACCGAGACCTCGTCGCAGCAGCGCTCGAACTCTTGCGTGTGAGAGACAAGGTGCCAGTGCTGGTAGACGTACGTCTTGATACGAATGTGCAGCTCCGTGTACATCGATGTGGCCAGCAACATTGGGAAGGCTGACTGTGGCGTAAGCGTGGCAACCATGTGCAGCGAGGCGAGTCTGGAGAGGTCTTGCATATGGTAGCGGTGAGCGAGCTTGAAGATGGACAGTGCGGAAGCAGGACCAGGGTCTGAGCATGGATGATCGTGCGGGTCGTGTGTGCCTGCTAGAGGTCGTGCGACAGTGGAAGCGTTAGAGAGAGTGCGACGGGGCCCACTACCACCAACGCGAGCGCCTTCGTCGACTGTGTGATGCTTGCTTGCGCCTCCTGTGGCAGAAGAAGGGTTCGCAGTCGCACCGGATGGTGAAGCAGGAGGGGAGAGGGTGCTGCTTCTACTGCCGGCGTGACCGTGGACACTTGGGCTAATGACTGCACAGAAGCCGCTTGCGCTGGTCCTCTGCCGGAGCGAGCCGGAAGTTGTAGCGTTCGAAGCTGTCAAGCGTGGAGAATAGGGGCTGTGATCGACGGAGGATGAAGAAGGCTGTCCAAGATTGATGGAATAGCTCATACTAGTGTTTGCCGCATCGTTCTCCTCCATATCATAGTCATCTTGGTCCTCGAGCTGTGAGATTGGCGTCCAGTCAACCAGAAGCTTCAATGCTGGAGCTCGCATGCCGGCGTCTCCACTTAGCGAACGCGTTGCAAAATGGCCAAGATCGGATCCTTTGGCCCATTCTTCGTCGAGCACCGCGCTTCGCACATCTTCGTTATCGGCAAAGCGAATGTCTTCGGTATAGAGGTAACGTAGGAACCAATAGGTGGTGACAAAGTCGGCATCGGGGATGCGGAGGGTGCGGACGTTGCGTGCAGCAAGGCCGCCATTCGCTTCGACGCCATAGCTGCGACTGATGCCTTCGCTGAAATCCGAAGCGAGCATACTAGCAAAGTAGTCGCTCCGGCTCTTGAGAACACTAGAATGTGCCCACAGCACTCGATCGCGAACAAAAATACGATCCGGGTCGTCTTCGATCGAGGGCTGCGCATCAGTAGGCACGTATACGGATGCAATGGGGCAGCTGGAGCCCACAGGATATGGCAGGATGCGACCATGGGTGTCTGAAGGGTCTGTCGCATCGACATGTCCGTCGTCAGACATTGCGGCGCGGTCAGAGGTACCAGGCATGAGGACTCCCCTTTCGCGCACGAGGATGCGGACATCGCCCGTGTTAGCATCATCAAGCAGACCGTGCAGTGACTTGAGAACAGCACGAGGAACAAGATGATGTCCATCAATCTCGATTGGCATGCGAGTCGAAGAGATTTCGTCGAGCTGACCAGGAGATCCACGAGCATGCCCTGGCCCTAGGCCGAGCTGTATCGTGAGCGCTACAGCGTCATCGCGGGCTATGTTGGCATCCTTCAACATTTCAGAGACACTAGGCAGGTCGTGACACGTAAAGAGATCAGCCTCCTTCTGGAATGTGTAGTCGTAGAAGCGTCGCCACAGCCATCCACCATTTTCGGCACCTCGCCTACCAACGGCAGCCCGTGTTGGACGCAGTCCGACCATGATGGAAGTGGGGATCTCGACGTTGGTGTGCGTGTAGTCGAGCACGAGGGAAGTCAAGTAGACGGAAAGGATGGTGATGCTGTCGCGCTGTGCACTTGCACTGCCGTCGCCATCCTGTACAGCTACCGGCTCGACAGTAAGCGACGAATCCGAGGCGTTTGTATTGTCGTCAGAATCCAAGTCTGGATGTGGTTGACCCGTCAGAGGTCGAGTGGTTCGCACCAGCTCGAGTTTCCACTTGCCATCGCCAAAGGTAGGATGACTTGTCCACACATCGCTCTTGCCAGCGCCTGCACTGACCGACCGACCTCCTTCGGAAGGTGGTGGCGAGTGCTCCACCTCTTCGCGTAGCAAGTGCAAGTCACTGATCGTCCAGGTAAAGGAGATGGTGGTCGTCTCCTCGAAAGTAGGGTGAGGAGGAGGAAGCGAAGGAGAGATCAGGCTGCAGTCGGCACTTGAGTTGATCGAGGGAGAATGAGTAGGGTTGGCTCGGGCTTGTGCGGAACGCTGGGTGCGGCCTCCATGTGGAACAAAGGAGGAAGAGGTGTGCGCTGGCATGCGATTAGCCTGCCATCTGCCCGGTGTACGCTGAGGGCGGGAAGGCGGAAAGGAGGACTGAGGAGATGGCCAAGTTGTCAGAAAGTCTCGCCTTTGGTGGTTGGTCTGTTGTGTTGTAGCATTGCCATCGTGAGAGTAAAAGCCAAAGATGGAGGGAACGGGATTGGAAGCATCGATGTCAGCCAACGCGGTGGGAGCTGTGGTGAAAGGAGGCTGTGAGGCCGGTTGATGCTGACGAAAGCGACGTACAATCGGAGCAGGCACGGTGGACAGAATAGGTTGGCTGTGCTGAGCAAGGCTGGAAGAAGCTCGTCTCGGCGAGCCAGCTGATGCTCTGTTGGATGCTTTTGCTGTACCAGAGCTCGAGGAAGAGTTCGAAGAAGCGGCTGTCGAGGCTGCGCCATTGTTCGAGACGGAAGCTGTGCTGCGAGGAAGCATGGAGGCAGTGGCAGCGAGGATTGTCTGCGTAGTACCTTGTACTGGAGAGGTTGCTAACCGAGATGCAGAAGTACTCGCCGCAGTAGCGGTGGTAATGGACGAGCTTAGAGCTGGAGCTGTAGCTGCTCGATCGTTTGCTGGTATGGTGGATACCTCGGTGGATGAGCTCGCCGTCGATGCCTGGGTCGGCTCAGAAGCGTTACGAGCGGCATCGGCCGTAGCAGCGGCTGTGGATTCCGAAACCATGCTGGCTTATATAAGAACAAGGGAAACAGACGATCGATTCTGTCTGCGTCTGTGCCTTTGCACTCGTCGGTTGGCCTGCGAGCTGTCAGCTTCGGGAGAGCCGTGCCGATGATATGATCGATAGGCAGGGTGCCCAATTCGAGCGTGTGAATGTTGCGATGGTCAAGTGCCTAAGAAGTCACACTTGACAAACTCTTTCGGGACGCATCCGATTTCGCACGCCCGCAAACCTCTCCTTCGGATCACATCCGATTCATTTGGCACTTTCACGAGTTTCTCGTTTTGATTAGGCGACTGTTTTGCTCCACATTTGATCAATTTCTCCGTAAATGTCAGCTGACTCGATCTGACATCTGTACAAACCACATCGCTCGAAAAGCAGGATCCGCAGCTCGAGGTTGATCGACTGCATTTCCCTCGAAAGCTTGGACCGATCCAAAGCACAAGGTCACACAGGAGGAGACGCTGACCTCTGGTTGCTGTCCAATCGGCGAAACACAGAGTTGGGGAAAGAAACGGGGAAAAAAGAAGAATTGCCGAGGCAAGGAGGAGGGAAAAGGTTACCACCAACGCTATTTCTCCACCGCTGTTGCCGCCTCCGCTTCGTCACGCAGTTGCCAAACTACAGCATCGAAGCAGCTCGGAGGAGAATGAAATACTTGCGTCAAAGCATTGCTGTTGTGACTGCCCCGGCCGAATCAGGTCTTGTTCTCTGACACTGTTCAAATGACAATTGGTAAACGTTGGCAGTTGAGCACAGAGACAGATCTTTCTCTCCGCCATATCACATCAGCCACACGGATAGAGTGACGATAGAGAGAGGAGCATCGTCGGAACTTCCGGCGTGAGTTGGTGCAGGGATTCCAGTTGACAGCGGCTCTTCCGTCACTGCTGTGAAAGGACAATAATTTCTCCGCAGTTGCAACGCGCGATCCTGCCAAAGTTGCCGCCTTCGCACCGCACCGCAGGCTGGCTGCCTTGGCACAGGTGTATAGCAAATACAATGCTTGTCGTATTCAAGTGGACCAAGACTACAAACATGAGTATATATATCTTCACATCGAGTAGTAAAAAGCCTTAGGTGAGTCGAGTGTCTCTGCATTTCACATGCCTGAGTCAGCTCGTGGATAAGCGGCGTTCGCTTTCACGAGCTTCGCTTTTGTCGGCATTGTATCTTGAACTTTGGCGCACTGACGTCTCTTGCCCGCCACCAACCACCATCTCCGCTCAACTCATTCACATTCGCCCTGTCAGGCTTGATCAACATCAGCACATCTTTTGAATCGGGTAACCACCACCATCATTCTGTCGTAGCACGCACTGCCACCCAACATTCAACCTTGCGCCCGTCTTGCAACATGGCTGCTGCAGCTATCGCCGCTGCTGAAGCGGGTCTTGAGTACACCTCGGTCGATGACATTCCAAAGATCAACTCGGACCTCCGTGCCGCCTTCTTGACCGGTAAAACCCGTTCGATCGAGTATCGCAAGAACCAGCTCAAGCAGCTCGCTTTCATGTTCAAAGACCACCAGGATGACTTTGTCGGAGCTCTTCGCAAAGATCTTGGCCGTTCTCGTTTCGAGACCATCTTCGCCGAGCTTACGGGTACTACCAATGAGATCGTAGAAGCTGTTCAGAAGCTCGACAAGTGGGCCAAGCCTCAGAAGCCATGGGCTGGTGCTGCTTGGGCCATGCACGGTGCTAAGGTCCGTTCCGAACCCAAGGGGACCGTTCTGGTTCTTGGTGCTTGGAACTATCCGATCACTGTTCAGGTGGGTCCTGTTATTGGTGCTATTGCTGCTGGTAACACTGTTATCCTCAAGCCTTCCGAGGTGGCTAGCCACACTGCCAAGTTGCTTTCGCAACTCTGGAACAAGTACCTCGACCCTGAATGCTACCGTATTGTTAACGGTGGCATTCCAGAGACTACTGCTGTGCTTGATCAGCGATTCGAGCACATCTTCTACACCGGTAACGGTACTGTCGGTCGTATCGTCGCTGAAAAGGCTGCCAAGTGGCTTTGCCCTGCCACCCTCGAGCTTGGTGGCAAGTCGCCCGTCTACGTCGACAAGAGTGCCGATCTCAGCATCGCCGCTCGCCGTATCCTTTGGGGTAAAGCCTTCAACTGTGGTCAGACTTGCATTGCTCCCGATTACGTCTTGATCCCTCACGAACTTCAGGCGCGTTTCGTCGCCGAGCTCAAGAAGGCTTACAAGAGATTCTACCCTGACCTTGAGGGAGGTGTCGACAACTCGGAGAGCTATGCTCGTATCATCAATGCCAGTCACTGGAAGCGTCTCAGTGCTATGCTTTCCGGTACCAAGGGTAACGTTGTACTTGGTGGTCAAGGCGATGCCAAGTCCAAGTTTATGCCACCTACTGTTATTGCTGATGTCAAGACAGATGATCCTGTAATGTCGGGAGAGATCTTTGGTCCCTTGCTTCCCATTGTACCCGTTAAGGATGTCAAGGCAGCTGTTGAGTTCATCAACTCTCGCGACCAGCCTCTGGCACTCTACCTCTTCGCTGGGGACAACAAGGTGAAGGAGTACTTCTTCGACAACACTCGTTCCGGTGCGTGCGTTCAGGGTGATACCTTGTTGCACTTTGCTGTCGATGCTTTGCCTTTCGGCGGTACCGGTCCTTCTGGATATGGCAACTACCACGGTAAGGCTTCCTTCGATCAGTTCAGTCATCAGCGTGCAAGCTTGGACGCTCCTTCCACCGGTATTCTAGGAAAGATCATCGAGGTGGTCATGGCTTCCCGTTACCCACCTTACACTGAGGCCAACTTGAAGAAGTTGAGCTTGTTGGCAGCATACAAGGTTTCGTTCTCAAGACCGAAGAACCCTCATAACAGCGTTACCTATTCCTCATCCGTAAGTCATTCCACCCCTTGATCCCTGATTGATGTTCCCTTTCCTTGCGCATCTACATTCGTTGGCCAATTCGATCAGAGGAACAGTACACTGAGCAGCGGACACACCTTCTCTCTCTTCTTATTCCCTCTACCATGCTTTACCTCTCCCAAATGTCGATTCCATGGTTGCGGACATACTGGCGGGGGTTTTGAATCACGTGACTCGGCTGGCTTTTTTCCTATTTTTTTTTTTTTAATGCTGACTTCCACCCTCACTCTTGCTCTCTCTCTCTCTCTCTCTCTGGTGGGGCATGGTTACCACTCGGACCTGCTTGGATTTCTTTTGCTTGGCGTCTATTTCACGCGCGCTTCTCTCGCGGTCTAACATGCACCGCTTCCACGATTCAATCCTGCTTTTGGGGACCGTTCGCATCAAGAGTCGACTCAAGGCGGAGTGATTCGAAGAATGACGATCATCTTTTTGCTCATCTCGCTCGTCTTTGGCGCTAGGAACAAGGGTTACATTGGTTGGATCTAAGCCCGATTCTGCACTGGTGCTGCTGTCGATGTCATTTCTCTCGATAACCGAGGGAGAAGCTGTATAGGAAGCGGGTAGGAAACAAGGCTTTCTATTCGGAAAAAAGAAGTGTCTCCCTTGCCGGAAGTTGCGGCTTCTGTATCGCTTTGTGCCACCCGCATACCTTTGTTAATCTTTGCAGTTGTGTCTGTTCTTGTTGCACACTCGTTCCTTTGCTTTGGTGGTTGATTTGAATCGTCTCTCTGTTTGTGTTGCTCTGTTTTGACAAGCTTTGATCTTGCGAGCTCTGAGGCTACTCGGTCTGTTTTTAGGGGGGCATTTCGTTGTCAGGATAGCGTGTGATGAAGAACTTTCAAGTCTTGGGCAGTGGATCTGGGTGGTGTGTGCGGTTTCAATGGTGAGTTATCGCGCTTGACAACGCGTGAAAATTGTCGGAAAAGGAGGCTGAGAAATTGAGGGAAAAAAAGAAGAAAAAGAGGGAATGTTAAGTTACTTACCTAACGGTGGCGTTGGTCACGTGCTCCTTCGCTCACCATGAAAAATGCGCATGGATCCATTCGCACGATAGCTTGTGTAGCTGGCTACGCGTTTTGCTGTTGGGGGACCGGTTGGGATTCGGGCCGTTACAAAAAGCCGGGGGCCGGCTGCCTTTCTGCACAGACCAAGCATACACTCCAACACTCGGTCGGGGGGGTGGTTTAGACTGCCCCGCACTTTCCGCTTTCTTCCTTTTACCCCATACCATCATCACCCCTATCTCGAACCACAATCTCTCACTGCAGCCCCTTACCGCCTTGCACCGCACCTGTTCAAAGCTCGGAGGAGTGCGTCATTATGGGCGAATCTCAAGACAAGAAGGTCGGACAGCATTATGGCGAGGTGCGTCATCCGTTCGACGTCAAAGCATTGAATGCGTACCTTGAGTTCTGCGTTCCCTCTATCACTGCTCCAGTAACCGTCAAGCAATTCTCGTTTGGTCAATCCAACCCGACGTATATCTTGTTCGATTCTAGGCAGACTCGGTATGTTTTACGAAAGAAACCACCGGGATCGCTCCTGAGCTCGACGGCACATGCGGTTGAACGGGAATATCGAATCCTTTCTTCCATTCATTCTTATACGTCTTCCCTGCCCCCGGATTCTCCAGATGCGGTTCCGGTACCCAAGGTGTTTTGTTTGTGCCAAGATAAGGCTGTAGTGGGGACACCGTTTTATATAATGGAATTCATCGATGGTCGGATATTCGAAGATTATCGTTTCCTTCAACTTGCTGATAAACAGGAGAGGCGGAAATGTTGGATTAGTGCTATCGATACACTTGCTGCTTTGCATCGCATCAAGCCGCAGCAAGTGGGTTTGGCCGACTATGGGAAGAGAGATGGCTTTTATAACCGCCAAATGAAGAGTTTGGCTAAAGTAAGCGCCGTTCAGGCAGAGGTCGAAGAAAAGGATAAGCCAGGGAAAAAGGTAGGCCAACTACCAGGGATCGATAGATTCTTGTCCTGGTTCGCTCAACATATGCCCGAAGATGAAAACACTATCGTCCACGGCGATTATAAGATCGATAACCTCATCTTCCACCCCACAGAACCAAGAGTCATTGGCATTCTGGACTGGGAGTTGTCTACCCTCGGCCATCCCTTGTCGGACTTGGCAAATTTACTACAGCCTTACAGCATTCCTTGCGAAAACCCCTCGGAGATCAACGAGGTGCATATCTGGCAAAAGAGTAGGAAGCACGGTTCTCTACTGCTAAGCTTGGGAAACTTAACTCCAGAACAAAGCCCAGTACCGGTCGAGGAGGTGTTGATTAGAAGGTACTGCGACCAAGCACAAAGGCAGTATCCTGTACACGGCTGGACAGCTGCAAAAGCTTGGGCCTGGTTCCGTCTCGCCGTTATCGCGCAGGGCATCGCAGCAAGGAATGCACAAGGCCAAGCCAGCAGTGCACAGGCCAAGACATACGGCAGTAAGTTCCCGCAATGTGCTGCCGCTTGCTTCACGGTGATCGACGCCGATTCCCAATCCAAGGCCAAGCTGTAAGCATGCTTCCAGCAAAAGTGTGATGCAATACAAACCCGTTTTCCCAATCTTGCGGTGCTGCGACTGTGCTGGATAGATAGTGACGTGCGTTGATATTGCATCGACAACGCAGCTGGAACCAGGCTAACGAATGCAGAACGGAGCTTTGCAGGGTCTCAACAGCTCTCTGGATGCCATCTCGTCCAATCACAAGCACAAACATCCAAGAGCGATCAAGATGGACACTCTGATTTGATTTGCAACCACCGCCTGATCCCTCTTGTACACTTACTTATCTGCCATCAAGCCTTGGTTACGGGTTTGCCTGTTTTATCAGCACCAGCGATCCTCCTAGCGGCAAGTATCATTTGCACCACTGCATCCACTCCCTGGTCCAACTTTACACTTGCAAAGACTGTTGGACCGCCATCTCTGACGCGTTCTGCATCTCTCTTCATGACGGCCAGATCGGCACCTACTTGATCAGCCAGATCAATCTTGTTGATCACCAGAACATCGCTCTGTGTAATACTTGGACCACCTTTCCTCGGCACCTTGTCTCCTCCTGCAACATCGATGACATACACGTGCAGGTCGGCTAACTCGACCGAGTAGGCAGCAGCAAGGTTGTCGCCTCCCGACTCGACGAAGAGGAGTTGAGTTTCGAACTGCGCCTGTAGCTGTTCGAGTGCTTCCAGGTTTGCCGAGATATCTTCTCGGATTGCTGCGTGCGGACATCCGCCGGTCTCGATTGCGCGGATTTTAGAAGGCGGACTTAAAGCCGAGTGTCGACGGAGGAACTCTTGATCTTCACGAGTGAAGATGTCGTTGGTTACGACGGCAATGTTGTATTCCTCCCGAAGTTTTCGGCAAAGGGAAAGGAGAAGGGCCGTTTTACCGGAGCCTACGGGTCCACCAATGCCAACGGTGAATGCTCGTTCGGCGAAGTTGCGCTTTTCGTAATTGGGTACATCTCGATCGTTGAACTTTCCAGGGTGGCCCATGATGTCGTGTGTGTGGCCATGGTCTACTCCACCTCCACCCGCAGAGTGAGAGTGAGAGTAGGAGTGAGAGTGGGAATCGCCAGAACGACCAAGGGGAGCAGAGTGGATAAAAGGAACCCCGGTATGCTTCAACGCATCGGACGCCATCTTCAGCGCACCTTGCTTTGTAGTATTTCCACCAATAAATCCTGATTGATGAACAAATATACACCCTTCGATCCCCGTCAATTCACTCAACTGTTGATCCCTTACTCCCCTCCAAGGTTCGGGCAAGGCTTTCCTACTCACAAAACTCTCGGGGGATACGGGAACAGCTTGAATCCTCCACTTTCCACTTTCATCCGGATAGACAACATAAATCGGCCTTTCGGTCGGAGCGATGTTCAGCTCCTTCTCCAAGTCAAACAAGTGATCTTTCCAACTAGCAAATTCATCAAACACCAACACCTGAGCCACCTCCCTCTTGCCCAGTGCTTGGACAACAATCTGTCTAGCAGGCAACCAACTCTTATAGGCATATTGCAACCTCTGGAAAAACTCAGCGCCAGCCGTGACACTAGCTTTTTCAAACCTTGCATCTGATTCCGCATCGCTCCAAGATTCGTTCCAACTCGGATTCATATATGCCACCCTCGCCGACAAATCTGTCCTGGACTTGTACTTGGGCTTAAGATCGGAGGGATACTGGGAGATTCCGTTATCAATACCGTCGATTGCTTCGATAAAATCATCGTAGAGTTTCTTCCAGAGAAGATCGACGGTGGGCGCATCTTGGATCTGAAGATGGGTCGAGACGATTTCCTTTCCGAAATGCTTCCAGACCAAACCGGCCGAAGAGAGTTTAATCGAGTGTTCGGGGGAGAAAACTTGTTCGAATCCACGTTGATGGTGGTCGTAGCGGTGCGTGGTAGGGTTGTACGTCGCGCCGACATCGACTACGATTGTGCCGGAATCGATGATGGTGGTGTCGCGAGTACGGGTTAGGAGAGCAGAGGAGAATCGAGGGAGAGTGCGAAGGAGGTTGACGGCGAGTGCTTCGTCGGCGTGGAACGTTCCACTGTGGGTGATGATGTGTTCTGACATTTAGGGCGATGGCGAGCGAGCAAGTAGAGCGATGAAAAAAAAAAGTAGAGCGAGGATGGAGGAGAAGGGGAGGAAGTGTCAGCCAAGTCGTTCGAAGAAGAGGGCTGATAATGGGGATGATGGAAGAAGAGAACAAGAAGCTCTGTGCGCAAAACCCTATTTTTTCTTTTTCCTTTTTTCTTTTTCTTCCAAGTTTTCTTCTCCGCCGCCTCTCAACAGAGCGTTATTTCTGCGCTGCCTATCTGGTGTAGAATTTCTTTTTCTTTTTCTTTTTCTTTTTTTCTTTTTTTCTTTTTCTGCGCATCATCCGCACGAGCCAACTCCCTTTAACGCTGAGTGCTTCTGCGCACTTTGCTTGGCCATCACTTGCCTGTTTGTTCAATGAGTAATGAGAAGGCCGCGAGACTTACCTTGACCATCGGCCTTGGATCGCTTGGCAGCTGATTGGGAACCCATTGTTACTAGATTGCGCCTGAGCCTACACGGAGCTGGAAGGGCTTGTTTGGTGAAGAAGGAAGGGGTTGGAGCTGCAAATCGAGCAGCTTCGAGTTGGAAGCGAGAGAGCTTAAAGCCAAGTGTCGGGAGGGACAGAGTTGATCGCAGCGCTGCTATCATATGCTAGATTGAGAAAAGTGGGTGTTAGGGGTGTGCGAGGTGATGGTGTGCTGATGAGAAGATCTGCTGCCACGGTGGAATTTGCTTAAACGAATCGCCGCTCGGTGCGCGTCTCTTGTCAGGTGACATGGCTTCTTTCTGCTGCAGCTCAAGTCGATCGCTTGACTTGCTCGAGAATACACTCGCGGCTGCATGTCTTACACAGACAATGGCGAACATGATGGATCAGAATGTCGATGCTTGCATGTTGATTCAGAGGTTGACTGTGCGTTGAGTTTGTGCAGAAGAAAAAGTGCTCCAACAAGTAGACTGGTGGCTAGATCAGTTGCCTCCGCCTCCACCAGGAGCACCATTCTGAGCAGCACCAACATGCGCATCATGCTGACCATGATTTGCTCCATGTCCATTCCCGATCGTCTGTTGCAACTCCTCACTTTGGTCCAAAAAGAAAGGTTTCTCCTTCCTGATCGTATCACCCGTATCCACACTCTCCTCCAACCCTTCTACCATCGGCGACCATCTCGGAGACTGGATCACCTGTCCTGCATCCGCATTATGCAACGGCACTTCGAACTGCATATTCTCCGCATGAGCTTCCATCTCTGCAATCTTATCGGCCAGGTCAATAGAATGGTTCCCAACTGAGCCGTTGCCGACAGACGAGATCCTGCCTTCAAACGAACCCGATCCTGATGCCCGTTCATAACTCGAGCCAGGCAACACCAACGGTACAGGCATCGGTTGAGGATGTCGCATACTCTGTCGCAGACGCTCTTCGGGCGAACAAGTGATGGGTGCATAGCCGTTACGGAAACCAAGAGTGGAGGGACCGGCACGTTGGCGCATGTCTACACCCTGGTCTCCGCCATAAGTCGAGTCTGGAGAATCATCTTGCTCGTCATAGTCCGAGGAGAGGTACTCTTCGTCACCTTCATCGAGAAGCACATCCTCGTAGCCATCGTCAATCTCGTCATCCAGCTCGTCAACAGCCCTACGAGCGACGGAGAGGAGGTAGATCATGATTCCGACACAAAGACCAACGCCGACCAAACCAGCCCACTTCTTGACATTCTCTGCCGTTTGGGATGCTTCGGCGTCTTGTTTGCTCTGTCCTTCGACTGCGCCGTTGTAGGCGGCAAAGTTCTTGATTGATGTTCCCAGACCAGTGTGAATGAGCAACTTGGGCAGCGCCAATGCTGTACAGGCCACATAGGTGCGCAGTGTCAGCGTCGGTGAACTGGCAAGTAAGGTGTTCATGAGGTTGTAAGGATACGGTGCAAGTCGAACCAGAAAAAGAAGCTTCGGTTGCTTCTCGATAGCTCGAACAACTTTTTTTAGACCACCACTCTTATCGAGCAGTCCGACCATCCACTCGCGCAACAAGGATCGACTGAGAGTAAAGACAACGATAGCACCAGAGAGAGCGGCGATGTAGCTGATCACGAAACCTTGCCATAGACCGAAAGTGAAGCCGCAAAGCATGATGAGTGTCGAGTAGAGCGGAAGTGGTGGGAAGGTGGTGAGGAAAATGAGCGAGCCGAGCATCACTTTGCCCCACAATCCAAGGCCTTGCAAGTAGGCGGACATGCGATCGAGTCCGATGAATACTTTAGTGTGGAAGGTGATAACGAGCGCGGTGCTGCTCAAGCTGATACCGAGCCAGATGAGTAGCGGAACATAGGCTTGCAGCCAGGGAGGATAGTAGCTTCGTACACCTGTCTGCGGGTCTCGGAAGGCATCGTCGATCGAGATGCGAGTGTCGATGCAGTACTCTCTGAAGCGACGCAAGACTTCTGCTGGATTGAAAATGAGGCGAACAAAGTGGGCAATAGTGGCGATCAAGATGTAGATGCTCTGACGTAGAGTGCCTTGTGGTCCGACTTGACGAGAGACCCTTCGCTTGCGTCTGGGACGTAGTCTGATGGCTCCTCTGCGAGCTTGCGGGATGACGATGGGTGAGCCGATCAGGATCGAGGAGTGAGCCGACTTGTGATGGTGCATGTCTGTCCTGTCATCACCTGTGGCTTGCTGGTCAATGTGGACGCTGCCACGTTTTCTGGCTGGCAAGGTGAGAGGAGGTCGGTAAGCTGCAGGAGTGGCTCTGCGTGATTCGGAGAGGCTGGCTCGCCAAGCTAGGTCTGTACTGACACCATGTGGTGGCGCTTGAGAGTCGTAAGGAGAAGTGGCTTTCTCGTCGAAATGAGCGTGGTGCTGGCTCTGTGAGTGGCGGGGATGGTAGAGGGAAGGTGTGAAGCGAACTGCAACTGATGCAGCAGCTTTGCGTCCATGGCCTTTGCCTGCCTCGTCGTCACTCGAGCTATGGCGATCTTGGGTTGAAGGATGCTTGAAACGTGCAGCAACAGGTGAAGAGCGACCTGCCATAGCATCCATGATCGACTGCGCCGCAGACACAGCAGCTCTACCGATGCCGGAGTTGAGCAGGGAAGGAGAGGCGACACGTTGGACGTTCTGACGTATACGGTGAGAATCATGCTCGTGGACAGAGCTGGAGTGAGAGTTAGACTTTTCGGAATCAAAGTGATGGTGATGATGACGACCGGTAGGTGTAGCTGATGTGATGTGTGGGCTTGTAGGACGCTTCTCGGCATCTTGCATGAGACTTTCTCGGCGCGAATGAGGACGGCCGCTAGTGTCGATGGCAGGAACGGCACGCCTTGGGTTGGTGCGTCTAGTGTTGCTGCTGTCGACGGCTATCCTTGGTGGGACCGATCGAGAACGATTCTCCGAGAGCCAATAGGAAGAAGCGGAGCCAGAAGCGGAAGAGGAAGGGTCGAAGCGGGCACCGTTGAACATTCCATCTGGAGGCAGCTCATAGTTGGGAGTGGCTCCAAATGCTGTGTTGGGGAAATGCAGGTCAGCGGAGAAGTTGAACGTCTCAAAGTGAGGATGCTGATTGCTCCTTTGTGCCAGCGTGGATCTGTTGTTGAGCTGGTTTGTGGTTGTAGATGAAGAGGCGTGGGGCTGTGATGGCTTCTTGAAGGATGGAGATGGACTGCGAGAGAGCGGAGACCGGGCTGGCAAGGCACTAAGGTGGCCCGGGTGATTGCGGCGCTCAGCACCCGTCATCGTGAGGAGGGTGACGCAAAGGTCGACGGAAAGAGCCAGAGCAAGTCAGAGAGGGAATATGAATATGCTGTGATTGTTGTCGTCGAGATCAGACTCTTGCGCTAGGAAGACCAAGTCAGGGAAACTGAAGGGCAAAAAAAGTGCGTCTAAGAGGTGGCGGCCATGTGATCCGTGCTCGAGGCGGAAGAGTAAGTTCCGGAGGGTCTGCGAGCCTGGGTAAGCGTCGAGGGTGGTGCAAGCCAGCTAGGATGCGATTGTAGCCGCCAGCGAAGCGTACGATCCGTACGTAGGCTGCATAGGAGGCCGGTGTATGTTGGGCAAAGCCAGAGAAAGGTACGAGCGTCCAGATAAGTGAACACGAATCTAAGCTTCCGAGTGAAGCGATATCGGAGACCGTAGCGTCGGATCCGTATACGAGTGCGTGTATGTCTGTTGTGGTGATGGTAGTGGTGGTGATGGTGGTGGTGGCGGAGATAGGGGGAGTGGGAGATGAAATGTCGAGGAGAGAGAGGGACAGTCAAAGGATGAAAGGGAATGAGGCAGAGAGCGGCAATTCACTGTGACAAAGTGTCTGTGTGACTACTGTGATTTTATAGGCAAGGGGGTGAAGGCGGATTATTTCTAAAACAAAAAGGACCGACGTTGGCGCTCACTCTCCCACCTTTTCTGGACCGGTGACTAGGGTAGTGACAGGTAGCAGGCTCGTACCAGTGGCCATCATGGATCGGATCCGAGAGAGACGACAGCGCTACTGAGCTGAAGAGGTTCTAGACCAACAGCGATACCGCGAGAGAAGGCAAAAGCCGATGTGATCCACTTCCACAACTCGTGCCATCGGCACTTCCGCCGGGCCGAGAGTGTCGCTGATCTCTTGCCATCTCTGGCATGAAAGCCCAAGGTCAAGTTGCTGTTGGTATCGGCCCATCCGCTCTTTGCTTCATAATGAGATAGGCGGAGGAGCCGAAGATTTGCTAACAAGCTCTCTGCTCAGGGCTTCAGAGAGAGCCAAGATGGTCACATCGACCGGTGCACCTTTTTCCGAGTTCCAAGGAAATCATGCTATTATTTACTGGAACAACCTTTCAGAAACAGACGCTACTTGCCCGCCTGTCCCTCTCTCTCACACAGAGTTGGCTGTCACTTGGCTCCCTTATCATCGTGATTGAATCATTGGCCGCCAGAGACATCAAGGCTCAGGCCACCTCGCCTTTCTTCCGCACAGCTCGTCTGCATTTCGAACCAGAGTTGCAACGACTCGAAAGTGGAATGAAATGGCATACATCGAGCCGAGTATAACAGCACCTGTGCAAGCATCGTGAGAGCGAGGTCAAATGAGCTGGGAGACTACCTTGCGAATAGCAGCCGCTACGATGCCAACGTCCGAAGTGCGTCGAGGCGGACAGTGTCCGATGTCAAGCTCGATGACTTGCTTGCCCGACTCGCTATACAGGGATGCAAGCTTCTTCGACTCCTCCAATCCGGCATCTTGACGGCCCTGAATGTGTACGCTCGGTAGATCGATCGGCACAATGCCCGATGCATCCACTCTCTCCAACGTTCCCTTCCGATCAAACGGCCGTCCACCGCAGATGAGGATGACGAATTGCACTTGCAACGTTCCACCGTAACCTAACTTGGCACCCAGCTCCAACAGTAGTCCCGTGGATACTGCACATCCCTGCGAAAAGCAGATCAAGCCGTCGTACGGTCGGATTCCAGCGTCCATCGGCGTGCGTGGATACGAGTCAGGTGTGTCGAGCCCGGCTGCTACGTGTGCCAAGTGTCGATCGATCAATCCACTTGCCCCATTGGCAGCTCCCATGCTACCAGTAGTCAGCGCAGGTTGCGAGGCCAAAGACCTGTAGAATGACATCTCGGCTGCTGCATCGGCACGAGCAGAGGGAGTCGGCGTCTCCGGTGGCGTATAGACGCCAAGCCCTTGCGTTTCAAGAGTGGTGTCGATGCTCACCATCTGCTTCGGAATCTCCTTTACAGTCCTGTCGACTGAGATGCAAAGTTGGTCTGCAACTCTGTTGTGTGCCGATTGCAAGGATGCCGCGGTTGGCTGCTCGTACCAAGAGTAGTAAGCCTGTCTCGGGAAGACGCTTTCAATGCCTGTAAAACGTAGCGGCCGAGAACATTGGTCAGTGCATCTTATCAAGCATGGCGATCAGAACGAGAGGTATCAAAGGCCACCAGCCAGACTCACCCTGGTAAGGACAAGAGACGTGTCCACCATCAAGAAAGTCAACTTCGAGAATGCCGCCGAGTGCGTCAATGATGGGCTTGATTTGCGTCTTCATGATCCTTGCCGAGGTGCCCTTGCCGTGCAGCCCAAGCAACCGTATCTTGCGTGGCGCCATCATCTTCAACCGCCCTATGAAACCTGCTCCGTCGACGAGGTGGAGTAAGGTGCAAGAGGCGTTAGCTGAAGGGGAAGAGCCCAAACTCCCGCTTCTGCTAAAGCTTTTAAGTGGCGTCTCCTTCCTTGATGAGTAGAGCATTTGTATTTCAGCTCTGCTCCCAGACCTCTCACTGCAGCCAACGCTTGACATCCTTCTCTAAGCCGAGCTCCGGAGATGCTTCTAGTCTTCACGCCGAAAGTGATCACACAGCAGGTAACGAAGCCGGTCACCATCACATCCAACCAGCCCTTGGTTGTATGTGTCAGCTGAAACTACACTCTTCTCGATAAGCACACCTGCGGACCATAAGATCCCTGAGTGTCAAGTTTGACAGCTTGTGTGTGCCAGACAAAGGCGAGGTATGATGTCACCTCCAAGTGATCAAGTCTTTCTCTTTGGTATGATCTACGGCGACCCTTGAAGCGAATCGGACAAACCTCTCGTTCTGCAAGTCGGCAACACTGATCACCCCGACAAACCTTGAAACGTCGCATTATAGCAATTTCATCCTTCTCACAGACACCCAAGGCGACAACATTGCGATCTTCGTTAAAAGTAAGTGAGGCTGACATTTCCCCACTAGGTGTGCCTCTCATCGCAGCACGCCGGTGTCTACCATCCGCTTTGATCACAACGCCGCCGATGTGACTGTCCAAGAAGGCAGTGATTTCCCTTGAACCAATCACATCAACAGCGGTGTAGCCACGCTTCCATTGAGAGCTCATCAAAGGTCTCGAGTGCATCTACGCCGCAAGCTGACCATTCTTTCGGATACCTTCCGAAAGCATGGTCAGCTTGCGGCAGGATAAACGCGCCATTAGCCAATCTTGCTTTCACGATGCTCGGAAGCGCCGATATCTTCCCTTCCGTCGGATTCGCTTCCCACGCCTCAATGTGACTAACCCTTTTCGTCACAGCAGACATCACCTTGGCCGCCTCCGCCGAGAGCATCGCCAGCTGTGCAGCGATAAACCCAAGTCGGCACTTCCGCTTCCATTACGTGAGGCACGAGGGAGACAGACAAGTAGCAAACCATGCGCCCTTCTGCAAGGTCGACACTTGTGCTCCCGAGACGTGTACGGCCTTGACATGTACCAACTTGATAACAAGGCGTTCACACGGCTTCGGAACGTGCCGACGCTTGCAGGCCGAAGGCTGCCAACTCTTATTGTCTTTGCCCCAAGCGGGCGATCCGAAGAGTCAAGGCAATGTGCCGTCGATCGAAGGAAGCTGCCTTTGTATATATAACCTCTTGCCAAGAGACCCATCAGTCGGTCTGCAGAGCTCCCGATTTCAGTTCAGCTTATCACTCGCTCGCCCAAGCTGCACCATGTCACCCGTTCCTACTCACAAAAAAGGCCAAGGGCATGGCCATAAAGTGGTCTTCCTCTACGCCTCTCACACTCAGATCCTTCTTCCATCCACCTTTCGCCTCCTCGTTCATCGATCCAATCACGATGCTATACTCAAGGCATTCATCGAATCGGCTTATCGAGCTTTGCGAAACGAGCATGACGCTGCTGCTCAAAGTGTCAAAGACAGTCGCATGCCAAAGCCCGCTCTCCCGAAAATTTTCGAGAAGCTTTCCGAGCCCGTGCACGCTGCCACTCTAAGAGCGTACACCATCTCGCTCACCACAATTGCACAGGTCGGCATTGTGTTGTCGTCGCGCCAGGACTTCAGAGAGGCGATGCAAAGCGACTTTGCTGCAATCTGGGATCCCGAGTCCTTCTTGGCAATCGCAATTCTACGAAAGACAGACGTCACAGACACGCTGGAACTGATTGCTAAAGCAATTGAAGTGATTAGGCTTGGATGTTGGTTGGACGCTTACTTGGACACAGGCAACGCATACTGGCCGATCCCTTGCAAGCAAAGGCTCACGATCCGCGGACAGGAGGACGCGATCGCTAGGTTTGCCGAGAGGCGTAGATCAGAAGGTACTCCTTTCGAGAAGACGCTTGGTGGATACGCAACTGGTATCGCAGCGCAAGCGAGCATCAAGGAGATTCGACTATCGGTCCAAGATTATGGGCAGGAAGACATTGCTGTGATCGAACGGTCTACCATTCCCGTTCTGGACGAAGGGGAGTGGACTTTCTTGAAAGACTTGTTGGGGCCTCGACTCAAGGAGCGTCGTATTCGAGTCAAGTTGACGAGCGATCCAACCTCTCAGCTGGAATGTTCGTCCAGCGGCTATTTTCACATCAATCTCGGCGAATTCCTAATGCAGGCAGATGCCGGTCGCTCCCAAACGCATTTCGACGAAGCCTTGCAGACTCTTCGCGAGCAGGTTACTCTGTCTCGCATCTATGCGCCCAGCATCGAGATGTTGCTACTAGGAGGAGACACGAGGGATTCTTGCGCCATGAGAGCAACAAGGATCTTTGACGAAAAGCAGCTACCTTTCACCGCCGTCAAGCTTCTCAACTCGCTGTACCCCAAGGATTCTCATCGCTACGGTGACGAACCCGTCAACCTGTCCAGAGTACAAGGCAACCCTTGTCAGCAAGTCGCTATCGTGGGCATGTCGTGTCGAGTGCCCGGAGCCAACGATGCCGACGAGCTCTGGAAGCTCTTGAAAGAAGGCAAAGACATGTGCCAAGAGGTATGTAGCACTCTATCCCATTCACCAAACTCTGAAAATGCCATGAGACGACCATGCTGACAGGCTCTTTTCTTGTGATCCAATAACAGATCCCAACACAACTTTACCGCTACCAGGACTATCACTCGGCTTCTTACAGAGAGCGCAACGTCATGCGTGTCAAGACCGGCAACTTTGTGGAATGCTCGAGCCTGTTTGACGGGAGCATCCTCGGACAGGGCGTCTCAGTTGAAGACTGCATCAAGATGGATCCACAGCAAAGGTTGGCCATCTTGACCACTCAGGAGACATTGCAGTCTGCTGGATATGGCTTCTCTCCGTATCAGCATCCCAAGAAGCCGGAGCAGTGGAGCACCCACCTTGCATACTGCAGCGACGACTATCGCGAACATCTCAGCCAAAACATCGAGGCCAACTTTGTTTCCAATACGCATCGTGCCCATCTTGTCGCCAAAGTCAACGAGACCTTTGGCTTTCGGGGCGAAGCTTGCACCTACGACACCGCTTGCAGCTCTGCTCTTGTTGCTGTCGAAGCGGCTTGCAATAGCCTGCTTGCAGGAGAGACTTCTGCCGTGCTTACGGGAGGCGTCAACATTCTGACGCAACCCCAAATCACTATCGGCCTAGACAGAGGCTTCTTCCTTTCGGCCTCATCACAGTGCATGACCCTCGATGATGCTGGCTCAGGATACTCTCGCGCCGACGCTGTTTCGATCATGATGCTGAAGCGACTGCCGGATGCAGTCCGAGACGGTGATCCCATCCTTGGTGTCATCTCGTCGGCTGCGACCAATCACTCGGGGGAGTCCTTCTCCATCACTCACCCACATGGTCCAACTCAGAAGAGGCTGTATCAGGCGGGCATGCTGGCCAGCAAGACGTTGCCTGAAGACTTCACCTACATTGAGATGCATGGCACAGGCACGCAGAGTGGCGACTTTGAAGAGGTCGGCGGCATTGTCGAGACTTTTGGGAATGACAAGAGAGGGGAAGAGTCTCCGCTCGTTCTTAGCTCAGTGAAGGCCAACATTGGCCACTCTGAGGCAGCTTCAGGAGCTAGCAGTATGATCAAGACGCTCAAGATCTACGAACACGGCGAAGTGCCACGTCACATTGGCATCCGCACCAAGCTGAACACCAAGCTTCCCCCGCTCTTTGGTCTGCACGTGCCCTTGGAGGAAACAAAGCTGGACAGAGTTGGGAGTGCATTTACGCTAGTCGACAACTTCTCGGCAGCGGGTGGCAACTCTTCCATCGTCATGGACCGAGGCAGCGTCTATCGTCAACGACTTCTGAAGATGAGCAGGGATGCTGACCAGGGAGAAGCAGACTCGAACCAGGATAGTCGGCCTGTCGCCAAGCATCATCTTTTGTTTGTCACGGCTGCGACGCCATTCTCTTTGGACGCCAAGCGGCGTCGACTCGTCGCATTCCTCGAAGCCAACATGGATGTCAGTCTGACCGAGTTTTGCAGCGCAGTCTCGCTCAGCGACCCCATGTATCCATATCGCTTGATGGCTAGCCCAGCTAGCCTCGCTGAAGTGAAGACATGCTTGAGCAGCCAAGAGTCGGTGTCAATCATCGGTGCAGACGTCAAGAGGCGCCAGATCGGCATCGTCTTTAGTGGCCAGGGCGCTCAATACATGGACATGGCCAAGGAGGTCTATGAGCATAGCGCAGCCTTTCGTAATCACGTTGAAAGCTGCAATACCATTGCCCTCAGCTTGGGTTTACCAAACCTGGTCGAAGTTATCCATCCACCCAAGGCGGCAGAGGACGCAGCACAGTTAGAAGCAAGAGCAGCACGCAAGGCGGATAGCTTCAGTCCAGCGCAGTATCAGCTGGCGCTGATTGCCACCGAGGTCGGGATGGCTTCGATGCTACGTGACTGGGGCTTGCAACCTTCATGCGTTGTTGGACACTCGCTCGGCGAATATGCCGCACTCTGGCTGTCGGGCGTCATTAGCCTGCGAAGCCTCATCGAACTCGTTGGTCGTCGAGCCATGCTCATGATGGAACTCTGCGAGCCAAACGCGTCGTCCATGCTCGCTGTCAGAGAGGGTCCTGTCCGGGTGCGCCAATTGCTCGAAGCGTCTGGTTATACGGATCTCGAGATCGCCTGCTTCAACAGCCCGAATGACACTGTTGTTGCTGGACGTACAGACAGGATCGGCCAAATGCTGAAGCTGTGCGAGCAACAAGAGCCCAAGATCAAGGCGATGGCAATTCCTGTGCCTTACGCCTTTCACTCGAGGGCTGTGGAGCCGCTAATGCAAGGGTACGGAGAGGTGACCGCCCGTCATCGCATCTCGTCACCGAAGATCAATATTGCTTCCAACGTGCTCGGACAAGTTGTGGCCCCTGGCAGGAGTGACTTTGATGCACAGTATCTGGTGCAACATCTGCGACAGCCTGTGCGATTCGCCGAGTCCATTGCAGACCTACAGTACAAGCTCAAGGTCGACACCTGGGTCGAGATTGGTCCTCACCCAACCTGTATCCCGATGCTGAAGGGCTGCTATACCGAAGCAGGAAATATGCCGGACTTGATCCCGTCATTTCGACGGGGAAGCTCATCCTGGACTTGTACACTTGATTTGGTCAAGGAGCTCGCCTCTGGCGGTATTGACTTGGACTGGAGTCGTGCGTTCGGTGACCTTGGACTGTGCTTCCCTCATCACGAGCTTTGTGCGCGCCTACCTCTGTATCCTTTCGATTTGGAAGAGTACCGGGTGCCCTTCAAGGATCGCGGCTTGCGAGATCATCTCATGTTGATGCAGAAGGAGCCAAAATCAACGTCCACCAAATCTGAACGTCAGGTTGCAGCTACAGCTCGGCAAAGATGGCCAAAGCCTCTGCATGCCTTGCTTTGGCAATGCGTCAAGCTCGAAGCCCAGCCACCGTCAGCCTTGTTCCTGGCTCGCGTCAACCAGCGGCCCTTCCGCGACTTCATTCAGGGCCACATCATTCTCGGCGTGCCCTTGGCGCCGGCTACTGTCTTTGTCGAGCTGGCACAGGAAGCAGGTATGTACTGGTGGCGCATGGATCCCTGTTCGACGAAGCCCACGGGTCAGCTGGAAGAAGATGTTGTCATCAAAGTGCTTGACCTGTCGATGGTAGCATCGCTGTACCTCAACGAACACGATGCCAAGCAGAGTATCGAGGTAAGCATGCAGGGCAATCCGACGTCAAAGGATGGCTCCATCGTGCAGTTCTTCTCGCACAGCAAGCATCAGCATCAGAAGAACCAATACGGATCTTGCCGTATCAAGGTTTCTACACAAGACAGCGTCTCTGCAGATTGGACCAAGCTACGACATCTCATCCTGACAACAGCTTTGGCAGTCAAGTCTCAACCTGCCTCTGTGATGAGGACCGATACGATCTACAGGACGTTTGAAGCGATTGTGCTCTACCTTGATGGTTTCCGAGGCATGAACACGATCTGGATGACGGAGCGTGGCGACGAGGCTGTCTCCGAAGTGATGTTCAATGCAGAAGCCATCAACGGCCGCTTCCTGTGCAGTCCCATGCTGCTCGACAGTCTCGGTGGGCTCACTGGCTTTATCAGCAACGTCGGCTTTGCAGAAGGTCCCTTCGTATACATGGCTGAAACCATTGGCAGGATTGCGACGATGCCTGGCTTGAGGAAGCTGCAACCTGGCAGTGGGACCAAGGTGCATGTCTATGCTAGGATGGAGCAGGACAAGGATCTCTCCAAGGGCTCTGCCTACTTCTTCCTTTCTGACGGCCAGCTCATGGGCACCATGGAAGGCATCGCATTCAAACGCATCCGTCGCGACATGTTGTCTAGGCTGGTCCAGCTGTCCTCGAAGGCCTTTGCAAGCGAGGCGGCCAGGGCAGCAGCTCAGGAGAAGAGCGAGCATCCTGGTCGCCAAGAGGCCAGCAACAGCGAGCAAAAGAGGAATGCCGCAGGACAACAGTCATATAAGCAAGCAGATGTCTCACAGGAGCTCAAGGTCAAGACGGCAGAGTCATGCGTTCCAGCGCGACTGAACCAGGCTCGATGCGATTCGCCCATGGATGTCCTCACGAATCCCAACCGGCGCTTCACATACTCAGCCCCTCTTCACATGGGTGGTCCTCAGCTGAAACGATTCGACGACACCAACGTCCTCTTCCTGTTTCCTGACGGCAGCGGCACCGCTCAGATCTATCCAAAGATCGACATCGAAATGGCAGGCAGCCTATCAGTATATGGCCTTGACTCGCCTTACTTGGGTCAAGTCGAAGCGTGGAGTCGAGGAGTTGCCGAACTAGTCGATCGATACATTGAGATGCTGTGCCGCGTACGGAGCCGAGGCCCCTTCAAGCTGGCTGGTTGGAGCATCGGAGGCGTCGTTGCACTGGAAGTGGCTCGCCGTCTTCTTTCTGTTGGTCAAGAGGTAGCTTTTCTCGGTCTGATCGATACTCCCAATCCAAAGCAGATCAAACCACTGCCCACGGAGACGCTCGATTATATGCTCAAGAAGATCAGATCCAGCACCGTTCGAGAGCACTTCCGATCATGCGCTCTCAGCCTGCCGGAGTATCGCTGCCAGCCCTTGCAAGCTGCCGATCGGAAGCCTAGCAAAGTTGTGGTCATCAATGCGGCCGACTCTTTGAAGCTGGAAGGTGTGATGGCCGACAAGAGCCAGTGGCGATCCTTCTGGTCAGATTCGGCCAGACTCGTATGCGAGGTGGTGACAGGTGACCACTGGACGTGCCTCGAGGCTGCTCTCAACCTCGTCGTCAGCCAGGCCAAGTGAAATTAGGCACTGCTTCCAGACGACAGTCGTTTTCGTCATGATGGTTATGGATGGCTAACACTGTACCAAAACACTGGCAACTACTGTCGCTAAGGAACAATGACATATGAACCGACTCTTTTGACTGCGATCTGGATGCGCAGATAGTGCTGGATTGAATGATGTATAGTGTACAATGGTCGTCATGCAAGTTGATCCGGTGGTCTTGCTGAGTGACGAGAAAAGCTTGATAAAAACCATTTTGGTGCTGTGGACGGTCAAGTTGGGTCGTGGTCAGGCTTGGTTTTGCTTTTTGCCTACATGTATCGCGCGGGTGGAGGGCAGTAGGAATCGAAACGTTGCTCGACCTTATCCCAGTTGACGCAGTTCCAGAAACGGGTCAAGTATTCCTCCTTACCCATGATACCGTAATCGTTGAGCCAGGCGTGCTCGTGGACGCTGATGTTGAGCAAAGGGTAGAGCTCTTTGCCGACCTTATCCGAGATGCCAAGGCCACCAAAGAGCGAGTCGGCGGGACGAGATGGGCGTTCGGACGATGTTGCTGAAGCGTTGGTAGCTGCATCTGTTGATCCGGTTGACTGATCGTTGATGCTGGGAAGGAGGAAGTCCTTTCCTTGCTGCATGCGGTTCTGAACGATGACGGTGCCAGAGCCGAAAGTGGGAACAACACCCAAGTTCTTGTGTTGATCGGTGACCAACCAGACCCAACCGCTTGCGGCCATAGCGTAAGCTGCAGACGAGAAAGCGAGACACATTTCAGGGAAACTGTTGAAGCTTTTCGAGATGGCAGTGGCAAGCCTGGGAAGCGGTGTAGAGTTACGCAATCGATCCTGAGGCGTCAATGTGGAGAGGAAGAAGGCATTGTTGAGCGCCTGGGAAGCGTAGTTGAAGGCGAGGGCCTTTTCTCGGTTCTGAGAGAGACCGATGACGGTTTCTACGATGGAGGAAGAGGCGAATTCGGTATCACGAACTTGTTGGTTGAGAAGGTTGAGGAGACCACCTTGCCATCCCTGCGAGATTTGCCTGACTGTCGAACCGGAGAGGAAGGGAGCGCAGCCTTGGGAGAGGACCTCGGGTGTTGGTGGGCAGGTGTGCAAGCTGCGACGATTAGTGTTGTTGCTGCAACAAGCAGCGGTGCGAAGCGCACGGGAAGCGAGACGTCCCGAGCGGACGAGAGGAGCAACGAGCATGGCTGCGATCTCAATTATCGATGCGTTTCAAGGCGGAGGGAAGAGGAAATGGGCGATCGACGGTATCGACGAGAGGATGTTAGGAGCGAGGTGTAAAGATGGTCGTCTTGCTAGCCTCTGTGTTGCGAGACTTGAGAACAAGTTCAACGCTCTCCGCTTGACTTCGTCAATCTTTTTCTCGGAACAAGGGAAATCTTGCCTTAAACAAGGTGATCAGGAAGGTGCGTTGCCTTTTTCTTGCTCGGGCGAGAAGTGAAGCAATGGAGACGCTTTTTCAAGAAGAACGTCGAACAACACCTCAGCGCCCTCGACCTTGTCACCCTTTTTTTCCTCCTGGATTCATTATCGTCATCAACACCATCACTCTTCGACGGTAGCTTCCTGCTCAGAGGCTCCTCGTCTGGAACAGCTAGCGGTGGAAGGAGAGCAGCAGCAATGCCATCCGGTCTTGCGGCGATTCCTCAGGCGCAGTTGTCGTCCAAGTATCGCGATCTTGTCAAGATCGCATTGAAGCCACGGCAGACTCGGGCTTTTGTTCTGGCTGCTATCGCATGGCACCTCTTCTTGACATCAGCTCTGCTCAAGACAATATCGCTATCCATACTTTCACCATCGACGCTATTGGTCAGCTTAGCATCCTTCGGCCTTGGCGTTCTGCCTCTGTTAGCAGCGCGGAAGCGGAACCTCTCGCGCATCACATGGCCTCCACCTCGACTTGCTCCAACAAAAGCACAGCAGATCTCGACGGCACTTTCGAATGCCGCACTGCTTGCAACCATCTCGCATCACGTTGTCGCCTTTATCGTACTGGCGCTCGGATACGCTGCGCTGCTGACCTCGCAATCGGGTGGATGGGGGCCTCAGATCTGGGTCGAGTCGCATGCATCTTTCTACCTCAACGAACGCTTCCTCTACCTCGTCGCACAGACGGCGGTTCTCGCTACAGTCTACGCAGTCTTGTTCCGATCCCTTCCTTCGCCAGAGACAGCTGCATCACCCACCTTTGATGCTGCAGCGCTGTCTTGCGATGCGAATGTGACGATCAAGGATCGTGTCGTGGTTGCCTTTGGCTCGCGCCTTCCTAAAGCTGTAGCAGTTACAGCATTGACATCGACATCAAGCGTGTTGGTGTACAGCATGATCCGCATTCGTGTCTGGAGCACAGTGTTGCTAGTCATCGGCACACGCGGGTTGTTGCGACGAGTGTTGGTGCCTTCTTTCCGCGTCGATTTCGACTTGTTCCAAGTGACGATGCGATCAACACTGTTCAGCATTGCAGCTGTTTGTGCGGCGGAGACGGCTTACCTGCTGTTGGATGTCTACCTTTCGCATCCGCTCGCACCGGTCAGCAAGTATGCAAAGGACCCTAATCGACTGCTACTCGATGGCATCGACGAGCCGATCATCTTGTTCGCCAACCACGCATTCGTGGAGACAGCTCGACTGAGCGCAGGAGACAAGGAAATGCGCGCTTTGATCTACAAGGATGTCAACTCGGGTGTTACTGCATGGGCACACATCCGTGATCGCTGCTTGACTTTGCTCGAGGTGAACAAGCAGTTTGTCGTTTGTCGTGGACAGACAGCTCCTGCAGCACAAGCAGCAGCCAAACCTGCAGCTCAGCAAGTCGCGCAAACACAGCAGCAGAAGACAGGCGGGCAACCGACAGGCACTATTTGGGACCAACTCGCTGCTGGACAGACAGCAGCAGTAGCATCTTCTAAAGAAGGCGCCAAGCCAACTCAAGCAGCCGGTGCAGCCAGTGCAAGCGCCAAGAAGCCAACAGCGAACACCACCGCGTCAGCGTTGGTCAGCATTGGAAGCATCTCGGAAGCAGCAACAAGCGTGATCACAACTGCTTGGAAACTCGTGCCCGCCGATGCAAAGCACGTCCTGTTTGGACCTCATCGACAGCAATCTCTGCTGGGCGAATCGCCTGCATGCGAGGCAGCATCCATCGTCGGCCGTGACGCAATCCGGGTAGTTGGTGCTGTTGTCTCGCTCAAAGAGCTGCTCTGCCACAGTCTGGAGGAAGATCCGTACGGATCGGTGCAGAAAGATATCAAACGAGTGCTTATTGCTATGGTGGACCTTGCCCGCGAGATCCGATGTTTTGGGTTGCAGCTGGAACAACGAGCATGTCACATTGACGACAAGTTGTCCCAGCTCGAAGCCGAGGCCAACCAGAGCACCAGCACTGCCAAAGACAAACCTCAGCAAAGCACTCAAAAGCCCGAAGGAGAAGGACAAGGGAGAAAGAGCAGAATGGAAGCACAGCAAGAGCTGAGAGACGCGTGGAAGACAAGTGGAGCTCAAAGCATCGATTTCAGCTTGACAGCGGCGATCAGGGAGATCTTGGATACTTTTGTCAGGTTTGATTTGCACTTGGGAGCTGAGTTGGAGGTCAAGTTGGCTGATTGCTTGCGTTGACTTGGAGGCAGAGTAAAACGGTATGCTGGGTGGTGATTGATGCAAAGTAATGCTCGACATCATAGTATTGTACCTTTGACCGAGTTCCGAGACGTCTGATGTCTGATGTCTGTTGTCTGTGTGGTGTGGTGTGGTGTGGTGTGCGTGCGTGCGTGCGTGCGTGCGTTGGTGTGTAGGGTTTTCGGTGAGATGAGATCCGTCTGTTCGCCGTAAGAGGCTCTATCGCTGTGTTTGTTTAGCCTTTGGCTATATCACGTTCGGCTCGTCTCCGGTGACATTGGAAAGAGAAAGGTGATATCCTAGCATTTATCCGTACTTGTCACCAGCCCAGCCCAGCCCCATTCGGATGTCTTCCGATGATCACACGATCGGAACAGCCGTCAAGCAAGAATAGAGTGACATCGGAACAAGCCGACACAAGACCATCTTGGACACACACGCCAAAAGGCACATCCGAGAGCCAAAGGGCGGCCTTTTCCCACGCCACAGTACACCAAGTCTCGGAGCAGCCGGATACTGAAACTGCAGCCTTGGATTTTCTCTGCCTTCTCTCGATGTCTTGCAAATCGCTCAGCCTCGCTTCGTCCCCGCCTTTTTCCATAATTGCTACTGTACCTTTGCTGTGGTCAAGTTCTAGACTGCTCGAGTGCCGCCGAATTTCTAAAGTGTGAGAGCACTGCACAGAGTGAGCGAGGAGAGTGTGCTGCAACTGCCCAAAGATATTCAATCTCGCCTATTTTTCCAGCTTCTGATGGCCTGAGCCCCCTCTCCCTCTCTCCCTCTCTCACTCTGTGCCTCGCTGTCCATCCGTGCTGAGCTGCCCAAGCCCCCCCCCCCCCCCAAAAAGCTCCCTCGGCTCACATGTCTGCTCATCGCTCTCTCCTTCAGCTTGCTCACCACCATCATCCTCGCGACTCGACATCCCTATTCTCGCTCGATACAGTTGCTCTTTTACGCCACCTTACATGCTTAGCTAAGCGGTGTTCCATCGATTGGCTTGTCGCCCACTCTTTCTCCTTTTCGCTGCAAACAGCGGTTAATTTGCGGCATCAAGGCTACCATAAGAAGTCTCGCACAGCTTGACAAAGTCGTCGTAAGGCTGCAAGCATATAGCCCCTGCTTCCTAGCTTGCCTTGCTCCATTTGACCATGCATCGATAGAGCCAGAATACCTACAAGCTCGCTCGCACAGAAAAGCACACGGCAACGCATATACCTCGGAACGAGACCGACCCGCTCTGCTTCACTCGACAGGCTACAAATCACTCGACAGGCCGCAAACATGCAGGGTCCGACCCAGGACAACATGTTCCCGCCTTCAGCTGCCAACCATTTCCAGTCACCGCAGTATCGAGACGATCAGCAGCATTTTCAGGCTCAGGCACAATCGCAAGGTATGCCTCGCAACGATTTCTCCACCAACCAGTCAATACCTCCTCATATGATCAACCAGCATGCGCAGTTTCAAGGTCAGATGCCTTCACATCTGCAGTCGCCCATGACCGCTCCTCCGCCGCCGCCGCAGCAGCAGCAGCAACAGGCGAGCCTGTCTCAACAGCACCAGTTCGCTTTCCAGCATCAGAATCCATTCGCTTCTCCCAACCGCACAACGCAGCCAGACCAATCCATCTTCTCGCCCACCTCACAGCCATCCACCATTCCTGCGCAGCGTGCACCTCTAAGGCAGTTGCTACCTGCATCTGCGACCAGCATAGCAACCTCCTCATCTCAGCACTTTCCAGCCAGCTCGAGCCAGTTGCAAGCTGCTTTGCTCCCCCCAACAAAGCAGCAAGCGCTAGACGCCAAACGCACTGACCTCACTACATTCGAGGATCCCATCGCCGAAGCCTACATTGCCGGACAAACCCTCGACGAGCCTTTCTACTCAATTGCTCCCCCAGGTACCGTCTGGCCAGCAGATGGAACGATCCCGCTCGATGTCAACTTGATGCTTCCGCCTCTGTCGACAGATCCGAACCATCCTTCACAAGCGTTTGCAACCGCACAGGCAGCCTACGTCGAGCCCTTCTCAACTAACGACAATGGCATCAACGGTGGATCCGACATGTTCGATTCCGCTGCTGCGATTTTGGATCATGCTGCATTCTCGCCTATCACTGAGATCACGCCTGACGCAGAGGGCGATCCTGCAGCGCCCAAAGGTCCTGACGAGAAAGACAAGCACGGCCCACAGGATGGTGCCAATGGAGGCTCAACATCAGCTTCCGCCTCCAGAGACGCTATTCCTCCGCGTCGAAGAACACGTCGAAGGCAAAACATCAGTTGCGATCAGTGTCGAGCCTCCAAGCGAGGTTGCGATTTCCAGCTGCGGCTTGATGCAGATGGCAATGATGTTTCTCAAGGCGGTAGACAGGATGATGACCACACCCTCAACGGCAACACTGGTGACAAGCGCAAGATGTCCGATGCTGGCCAAGAAGCTTCCGGTGGCAACAAGCTTGTCTGCTCCAACTGTCAGCGAAGGGGCATTCAATGTACCACCAACTTTGCCGATTCCGTCCGAGAAAGCAAGCAGGCCAACTCCAAGGACGAGCCGATGCCACAAGGCACCAAGAAGCGTACCATTTCCGACGACTCTTCCGAGAACGGTGTGCGAGCTAAATCCGTCTCCACCGACGGTAGCTCGCCAAGCGCCCACAGCAGCGAAGCAAGAGATCAGCTCATCAGGACTTTCCAAAGTCGAAACGAGTCGCAAATCTTGGCTACTACTGGTCCTAATGTTCGGTTTGCGATGCGCGCTGACTCACTACTCCTCACGACCAACAGAATGCGGTTGTACGTGCACACGGTTGAGCCCAACGCGAATTTGTGGCTTTCCCGAGCTTGTTCGCCTCTCCGCACAGATGGCGATCTAGGAGCATACATCAAGAGCACCATTGGTATAGAAGCTTTAAACGTCTCCCAACGACTTTGGGCATCCTGGCACGTCGACGCACCTTCCTCTCGCAAAGAACATCAACCCAACCTCTTTTACCTCGTCTACGGTCTCGATCATCTCGGCGGCGAAATGGGTGTTTGGGGCGAAAAACCACAACAGATCCCAACCAATTTCGCAACGGAACCCAACCTCTCTGGGCCAGCACAAGAAGCTCAAGCAAGCATCAATGATATCAAACATATCTTTTCCGATGTTCAAGGTATGGGACCAGGTGGTTGGAGGAGGTCCAAGAGGGATTTGATGATAGATGAAGCCGTGAAAGCTGCTATGCTGGCCTATGCTTGCCAGTTTAGATTGGATGATGAAATGACGTCTTCCAGTGTCGATGCAGCCTCGAGGAAGGCTGCGGACGGGAAGAATCATAGAGATGTGCATGATAGGATTGCAACGGCCGCATGGAAGAGGGCTAGATCGCTGATTTTACAGTTGGCTCCGAGGAGGTCGTTTAGGATAGCATATGGGTTGTTTTTGTTCGGCGTAACAGCGCCTCCTCCGGGGGCTTTGACGGAGGGTGGTGCGAGGAGTGGAGCGGATGCTGCTGAAGATGCGGCGTTCGCACTAGAAACTGCCTCAAGGCATTTGGAGTGGTTTGTGAAGAGGTGTAGAGATTTGCTTCGGACCGTGGATAAAGCGTCGAAAAACCCTCTACTGAGTGGCAATCCAGAGGTGGTCAAGCAGAGAAGGGTTGCTTCCGATTTGATGGGCTTGGCTGAATCGTTGGGTTGGTTTGGGCTGCTGATTGATACGGTTACCCATGTTAGTCAGAATCGTAGATCGAGTATGCGGGAGGATAACTTGGTTTATCAGTCCACTGGGATTGGTTCGGGCACCGACCCAGGCGTGGCTCATGGACCGGTGCCTTCACCGGGTAGCGCCAATAGTCCACCCGATAGAACAGCGGAGGCTTTGTTTGCGATGCAAGACGCGATCAACCTTCTCCCGGCACGACAAGCCCCACCTGGTGCTTTTCCAGGTACATCGGAATCGTATATGCACGAAGAGTCGGAAGTGGATGGGTCCTTTCAAGTGGAAACGGAAATGTCGAGGAGGATCATGGAACGTGCTGCTTGCGCCCGAGACCTCATCCCTGCTCTACTTCGAAACCCTGGTGCCCTAGCCAACGCGATTCCATTTGACATGCTGATTGGGGCTAACGATCCAGATGCAACAGATCCAGCAGGAGGCAGTATTATCAATATCAACAATCCCGGTGGAGGGCTAAACGAACAGGTTGTATTGTTGGGTGTTGCTTGGGGTACAGCGGTAGAGGTGTATATCTGGAGAAGGGTGGGGGTATTGCAAGCTGCAACAGAAGCTTTTCTTTCCATCAATGATCCTGTTCAAGCTCTCGTTGCAGGTGGAGGGAGTATTGTTAGTGAAAAGGTGGACAAGATGGTTATGAACGTGTTGGAGGCCATTAGGTTGTTCCATAACATCTTTGATCATTTGATTGCGAGGGCATTGGATGAATTTGTACATCTTTCGAGGCAAGGTAGGATAATGCTTTCGTTCTTTGTCATACACATTCATTTGGGGGTATTGCATTTTACGCAATTGGCGAAGAAGATAGAGCAGAAGGAATTGGAGTTGATTCAAGCGTTTAACGCTTCCATTACTGCCAATGCTGGAGGAGGATCGCCGGAGAAGACGGTTGCAGTTTCGCCCATGTCGGTTACTTCCCCCACACCACCCGCGCAGCAGCAGGGGGGAGGCAAGGCTTCCCCCCCCACCACCTCCCCCTCTTCCGCCACCTCGCCTTCCTCAACCGCCGCACTCTCCGGGGTACCAAAAACCCACTTACGCTCAACCATGCTCCATTCCTCCGTCGAACGTCGAATAGTAGGCCGACAAGCAGCACTCGGAATGGCAAGAATGGCATCGCTAATCAACGCCGAATCCGCATCACTAAAAGCAGCAGCTAAGATCGGTCGTCAACCAAACCCACGCGCATCTAACGACGGGAAGAAACGAAAAGGTTCCTTCTATGCTCCTAACGCAGAAGGAAACGATTTTACCCAAATAGAAGATTCCGCCAATGCGCCCTGGAGACATCCTTATCCTGCAATGGTGGCCGATAGCTTGAAGCTCAGTAGCCAACAGTTGAATGATGGAATTTGGGACCTACTCATAGCCGTTCCGAGGAACGAAGCCGAGCTGGAAGAGTCGATGAGCGCTTTCGAGGTGCTACTGGAGGGGTTCGGGAGGATGTTGCATGCAGTGCCGGGGTTAGGAGGGTATATGGGGACGCTGGATGATTTGAGAAATGCTAGGGATACGGCTAGATTCGTTGCTAGCCAGGCGAGTGTGTAGGTGGAAGAAAGAGGCGCGTTATGGAGGCGGAGTATGAGCAAGGGCAGGCGGGGTTCTTGTGAATCAATCTCATTCTTTTCCTCTTCATACGCTGGTCTGTGTCGAGAGATGTTGCTGTGGTGTAGAGGTGCGAATGAAATGTTGGTGTTGAAGAGCGTGCGGCGAATAACGTTGATCACAAGTGTCGATTGCGATAGACAGCATAACTAAGTACAAGATAATAGCCAATGTATATATATGTTCCAGTGTTCTGTGTATACATGTGTGATGTAGGGATGTGTTTCGCAGTGGATGATGCTGAAATTGTTAGAAGGCTACGGGTATACCGGCTTGCGTCAGGCGGGTCACCCGGTAGAGCCCCAGCATACTGGCTTGTAGATGCTGGAGGAGGGAGGAGATAGCTCCCTTTGTAATTTCATGTCATGCTCTGCTTTGTAGCATAAATATATAAGAGGCGATACTTAGTCGCCTGCTACTGTAGATATTGTTTCCTAGGGCCTTCAAGTACGTTAGAAGGGAAGTTTGGAATTAAGATGCCAAGGGGGGGGGGTGCGAATTCCCTCTATATATACAGCTCGTGCATAAACAGTCCCGCGATTTTAGATGTCACCACACATCACTCCAATGCTCAATAGCCATATGTCTTATTGCCACACTGTCTTATATTGTCTGAAAGCCCTTGAGAATACCTATCCAACCATACCAGCTTGATGTATCAAAAAATACAGTCAAAGAAAATAAAAGGTATGTGATTTTTTTCCCTTCTGGGACAGTAAATGGAGCATGCCACCAAATAGCAACACCACTCCATTCCTCACCTTGTGGGCTTTTGATAACAATGAAACTTGCAATGAAACTTGGTGGGCACCTTCATATACATCAAAAGTAGTGATGTGGAAAGTTTCAGCTCAATCAGATGACTGTGAACAATCTGGCGGCGCTTCCAGTATGACACCATCATTTCTATACTATCATGCCTAAAACCACCCCAGAGAAGCACAGATCTGCACTCTTTCACCTCCACAATGGGGAATCTATCCATTCAGTTGCCAAGCAACTTGGTTTGAGCAAGTCTACTGTGAATCACATCAGCAAAAGCGCCTCAACTGATGTACCAAAGTCAAAGGGGGGCCACCCAAAAAAACTCCAGCCCCATCATGTTTGCTTCCTGGACCACTATTTTGAGCTCAATTCCACCTCCACTGTCAGGAAAGCATGTCAAGCACTAGAGGAGGTGTTCCAAGTCAAAGCTTGCCCAACCACAGTAAGAAAAGCACTTCAATATTGTTGCTACAAAGCAAGGAGGTTGGTGAAAAAGCCCAAGCTACTGTAAGCTTGTCAGGCCTACAGTCAAGTTTGGCAGCGGCTCCATCATGATCTGGGGCTGTATGAGGTGGGAAGGGGTGGGAGGTATGCGCTTGGTGCTGGGTATAATTGATTCAGACCAGTACATTGAAATCCTGAATGACAAGCTTGTCAAAACAATCTCAGATTTGCGCCTTCAGCATGGATATACTGATATCATTTTTCAGCAAGACAATGACCCTAAACACACATCCAAGAAGACTAAAAAGTGGTTGACAAGCAATAACATCAAGGTTATGGAATGGCCAGCGCAGTCCCCTGACTTAAACCCGATTGAACACCTCTGGCAGCATCTCAATTTGCAACTTTCAAAGTATAGTACAATTGCAAAGTTCAGGGATGAACTGCTCAAGAGATGTGAGGCTGAATGGGCAGCAATCACTCCAGAGACATGTAGGAACCTAATAGAGAGTATGCCACACCACATAGAGGCAGTTCTGAAGGCAAAAGGAGGAATACAAAGTACTAAGGTGATGTAGAGGAGGGCTCCATATACTGTCCCACAATAAAATTATTCTCGACTTTTTTTGATGCACATTTTTCTTATGCAATGTCAATATCAATTACACAGTCTTGTAGAGAAGAAGCAGAGCTTTCCAATGGTGTAGGTCAAGCATAGGTTTGATACATTGGTTGTTGAGCATTGGAGTGATGTGTGGTGACATCTAAAATCGCAGGACAGTTTACACACAAGCTGTACATCATCCATCTGTACTTACCGTTCATTGTTGTTGTATGCAACCGAAGTAAAATCACATGACTGCGTATTTACCCCTGACACATCTGCCAACTTCGCTCACCATCGCCACCTGTAAACTCCCACCAACACTCGTCATTGCCTGCCAATAACCCCTATCTCACTCAAGCACAGCATGCAGTCATATATGTCACCTCATCTTCACACACTGACCGTAGAAACATATATACTCTTGATATTGCTGTACTTAGATCCAACATAATGCTAATGATTCACCGCTCACCATATTGTCCTGACCGTGCTTTCTCAACAACCCTAAACGCATCCTACCACTAAAGTCTGTCACTATCTAACAGAAATGACAGGGTAACTATGTCGGGTATCTGTTAGTGAAATCACATGACCGCATACTCATGATCTAACACGACCACAAACCTCACTCAGTGTTGCCACCTGTCAGCTCCCACCAACGCTCAACATCACCCACCAACACCCCTATTTCATCCAACAACGGCACACCCTCATACATGTCACCTCATCTACATACGCACACATTGACTGACAGTAGAGGCATATATATACTCCTGATATTGTTTTGTACTTAGCTCTCTCTAAAATGCTAACAATTTTGCCACTTGCTTGACCACCCTGATTGTGCTTTCCTCAACAGATTAAGAGTCTAAATGCTCTGCTGTAGGAACACTGCTCCGCTTTGCCATGCTGTCTGACCCATATCCTCGCCCGCCTCCACCGCCCAAAGAAAGGGCTCGCCTCTGCCAAGCCCGCCGATCCAGTATGCCTCCATGTACCTGCAACTCAGATGCCGAGAGCAGTGACCTGTCCGACAAACCACACAAGGAAAGAGCCCCACCCGCTCCACACAGGCAGATGCTGGTTGGTACAGAGACCCCTTTACGCTACGACTCTGACAGCGATGAAACTCACTACAACATCAACATCATCTCTGAACTCAACCCCGAAGCGCTTAGGGGCATGCTTATCGAACTTACTAAACACAACAAAGTAAGGAACTCCGACACATACAAGAAACCCTCACACTGCTTGGACTTTCACCAAAGACTCTCCCACACCCACAATGCTCTCAAGGAAGCTCCCAAGCTCATGACCAAAAACTGGTACACTTGGAACCCCCGCTTCAGAGGCATCCTGTCCAATTGGCCTGCGGCTATGAAGCACCTCGACGGTACCGTGATGTTACATTATTATGTGTGCAAGCTGTATGCACGGTGTAATGGTGTAACTAGATGATTTGCAGGAAGAAGGAGATCTAGATGGAAGCCAGTTTAAGTACTAGCTTCTGTACAGGCAGGGAAGCATGAGCAAAGATTTGCAAGATAGTATCAAACTTTCCTGTGCAACGTGTATTTGCACAAGAGGATATTGATCAAGCATTCTGGTGCAGTTAGTATTGGCACGAGAGAGTACCCAGGCGTGACACATGACCCCTGAACACAAGAAATACAATCGTGCCCTTGACAGCGAACTGTGCACTATTCTCCAAAGTAGTGCCTTACTCGCTGGAAATGACAACATCAATTACCTGTTCGTCCGACCCACCAACTCGAAACCCTGGAAACTGCACAACCTTGTCATGGGACCGGATGGATGCACAGGAAGAACTGGAGTCATATGAAGGGACCAGGCGCAGCAATTGTGGATCGGGCGAAGGGAGAGTTCCGACAGAGCTCAGTGAGATCAGTAGGATCGAGGCTCTACAACAGAACTCATTGGGATTGGCAGGAGCAAGGTCTTACTACAGAGTTTGGCGAGATCAGTAGAACTATGCTTGTATGACAGATCTCATGGAAACTGGCTCAAAGACACTTTCTATCACCAATCTCACAATAGGAGGACAACAGACAAGGGAGGGGTCACCACCGGATGAAGTAGGGGCTCTACGCGACGATGAACTCAGCATAAGAAGTAGGGGCTCTATGCAACGATGAACTCGGCATAAGAAGTAGGGCATCATCATCAGGAGCAAGATGAAAGGGGGTGCACACTGCCACTGGGATGAGGTGGGGGCGACCCCTGTCAAATGATGAAGCAACACTGAGACAGTCTCCTCATCCACAAGGAGCTGGAGAAGCAGTGTTCGAAGAAGAGGTTACACCTCTTGACATAGCAGCAGCAGCGTCACAGGCAACACTGCAAGAGGTGTTGATATAAGACATGCATTCTACTCATGGTAGTTGAGTGGATCTCCATCCACTCTACTTTACTCATTACTAGCTATAACTTTACATAAGTATACTTAGTAGTTTCTGTCAACAGTTGCAATTGCAGAGCATTGCTTCTAGCATAGTGCGTGTGTTGTATCACCACTTCTTGATGCCATCCAAAGGCAGTATTCTCTGTGGTCTGGATATCGATTGACACCAAAGGCGGTTTCCTACTGCGGTCTGGCTCTCTCGATCACATACCGAAGGCAGTTGTCCACTGCAGTCTGGGGATCAACCAAATCAATCAACCATCGACACACTGGACATTCGTGTTGAGACAAACATATTCTCACCAGACCTTGGTGACATCTATAGGAAATTATTGGACATTGATTGTGCCGAGCTACCTCTGGATGGAGTGTCCACAGCAGTTAGTCAAAATCTGTGATAACCTTTAGTTACAATCTATTTGAGCAAGAAAGGTCCTAGAAGGCTTCTATGACAGATTCCAGCAAGAATAATAATAGGAGGCTTTTGCAATAGATCTTGCTGAGATTAATTGTAATTGACTTTTACCACAGATTTCGGGTTTCAGGCATGCAACTGCTGACAGACCTCTACTGTAGACTGAAGGCGGACCTCACGAAGATGGAGAAGATCGCTGAGTCAACCCTGCTCAATGAAGTCAGGAAAATCCGTATGTTCCAAGCAAATGTCCACAAGCTCATTGCTGATATCAAAAAACACTGGGCCAAAGCTGAGTCCATGGGTCACGCCCTTCCCTGGATCCTCAAAGTCAAGATGCTTATTGACCAGGCCAGATATATCACCTTGTATCGCCATTGCACCACCACACTTGAAGACACTGGAACGGCATCAAATTACAAAGTGCTTTGTGCTGCACTGTTCAAGCGCCAGGACAGCATGACTGCCTGAACTGACCACAGGGCCGGCAACCTCAAGTCCGCCCAGGTGAATCTGGCCATTGGAGAAGTCAAGAATGAGGAGGCCTACCATCAGGGTAAGCCTGGACCCAATGGTGTTTAACATTGCTATCACTGCAATGTGGAGAACCACATATCCAGGTACTGTCCAAAGAAGACTCACAAGGGGACATACCTGCAAAGGCTCCTGTTCCAAAACAGATGATTGCCTAGGATACTTGGTGCACCATTGCTTCTGCCTACCGTGTCTCCCTGGATCAGCAGCCCAGTAATTGGATTGTGGATTCAGGGGCAACAGATCATGTCACAAATGATAAATTGAATCTCATTTCTTCCATCCCTTGCACTGGCTTTGTGAAAACCGCTAGTGGAACAAAGATTTGCATTGTGGCTGTAGATCAGGCTATGCTCAATGTGAACGGCCATGAAGTACTACTAGATAATATACTTTATGTCCCGGACTCAAATGCAAACCCGATCTTGGTAAAAGCATTAACAAAAAATGGTGCACATGTGACATTTGACTCCAAATACATAACCCTAGAGCTGTTGGGCAACACAACAGTCATCAGCAAACTTAACCCCCAGACAAGACACTATGAGATACCACAATCTCAGCACGAAGCCCTAGTGATCAGCCCCAATGATGAGTTGTCCAACTTACCTGAGTGTTTCAATAATGAAGCAAAAGCAAACAAGTGTGAATTCACCCCAGATTTCATGCACAAACAATGTGGCCATCCAGGCCGAAACAAAACATGGCTCATTGAGAAGATATACAAAGTTAAACTCACAGACGGTGAATGCCAGGGCTGTGTTGTTGGCAAGTCGACCAAAGCCTGAATGGGGCACAGTAGTGGTGCACATGCTAGAGATCCATTAGAGTTGGTACACGTTGATCTGGCTATGCACTGGTCAACAAAGACTGAGGTCACATGCTTATTAGTTGCCACTGACAACACCTCAAGCTTTATGTATGTGAAACCACTCTGGGCAAAATCGGATGCTTTGCAAGTCTTGAAAGAGTGGAACCATTATGCCAAGGTACAGACAGGCCATAAGCTCAAGAACCTTTGCTCAGACAACGGAGGCGAATGGTGTCACAGGGTCTGCGCAGAAGGTCCTGCGCAGAAAAGATCTGAAAGCAAGCATTGGATGTCAACGTTCTGATCGGGCTAGGTGTGCGCATAATTTGCAAGATCAACCGCAACCTAGGGTTTTGATTAATCTCACTGAGATTGACCAGAACAAGCCTAGCCAGTATGTTTTACCAAAACGTGCTGAATGAAGCCTATTGGTACAGAACAGGTTGTTTGTCACGATGAAGCAACAGGAGGATTGGGAAAAGGGGTTCCAGGCATTGAAAGGCGAGGGAAGCATACAGGAAACAATCACATGTGAGGAAGAGGACCGAGCTCAGTATCACGCAGATGGTTACCACTCAGGGGGATGTGCTCACAGCCACATAGAGCCAGCCACAGGGGCGACCACATGATCAGGGAGCATGACAATAAGGTCCAGCATGTGACCAAGGGATTCACAAATTAAAGGATGAGAAGAGGGTTGCCGGTTAGGAGGAAGGAGATCTGTGTTGAGAAGACCAGGGATTAACCATGAGGAGGAGAAGCAGCATTGAAGAGGTCAACATGTATCACCAGGCGAAGAGGAGCATGGAGACAAGGGGGCAGTGCCACACAAACCAACAAACTGTCCAAGCAGTAGAAGAGCAGCCTCGAAGGAGTTGGCACACAGCTCAACAAAAGAGGAGTAGTGTCGGGAGGAGGCAATAACCCTCTTCAGAAGGAGCAGGAGAGGTGTTGCAAGCAACACCAAAAAAACACATAAATACTCTCATTTCACCATAGCATACAAGTGGATCCTCATCCACTCTACTTTACACTTACTTACTCTTTACTTAGTTACATTAGCATCATTGCAATAACAGGGCTTTTGCAACGACCTCTCAATTGCATGTGTTACATCACCATTGGGAGTCAACTGTAGGCAGTGTTATCTAACACTTGTGGTCCAGTCAATCACTGTAGGCAGTGTTGCTCAACATGTGCAGTCCAGTAATCACTGAAGGCGGTGTATAACACCTGCAGTCCAGTACCTCTCATCATCTGTAGGTGATAACCTTATTGTGGCCCAGAAAACAACAAAGAACATCAAGCAGCAGCACTACAAACACTTGTGCTGTATCAGAGAGTTGTATCCTATATCAATCCCCAAACCAAGGTGTTACAGACATGCCGCATAGCCTCTGAATGGAGTGTTCAAGGCGGTCAGCCGAAACCTACCAGAACTCAGCCATCTGGTTACTTTCACCAAAACATACTGAATAGAGCTCACTCGGTTGATCTCACCAAAATCAACCGGAATCACCAAACCCAGTTTCAGGCGCGCAACTGCTTACAAATGGGTCTTGGCGGCAGCCATCAGTTGGCAGAATGAAGCCAGTTTCCGCTGGCAAAAGATGTCGCCCTACACCAGCGAGCAGAATGGCAGAGCTGAGTGCACAATCAGAACAATTAGGGAGATGATGATTACCATGATGCACATGCATCAACTGCCACAGACGTTTTGGCCCTTCGCTGCCAAGTCCGCCACATTCACGAAAAACCTCCTGCCAAACGTCGAAAACCGGATCCCATACCATGTTTTTTATGGAAAAGATCCCCAAAAGCCATTCAACTTGCTCTGGACCTTTGGTTGCCTTGCATGGGTCAACATACCCAGGGCAAAGTGCAAGAAGCTCAATGAACCAGCCAACCCTGCAATCTTTGTTGGATATGACAAAGAACATAAAGGGTGGACGTTTCTGGCACCAAACCACAATCTGCCAATCTTTTGGTCCAACTTGGCACATTTTCTGCAAGATAGGTCATGGAATGATCACACAGACACAACCCAAATCCAAGACACAGACACTTTGCACTACAACACTGCGGCCAATGTTGAAGACCTCAGTTACAAAGACATTGATGCACACAATGAGGAACTGCAACAACCCCTCGATGATGTCTACCACCCAGCACCAGAGCCAGATACAGCATTTGAGGGGGACATTTTGCCTCCTGAACCAGCAGATGTCACCCTCAAACATCCAGATGACAAGATGGACAAGGAACCTGGGTCAAACTCATCGACCATGCCATCAAACCAGGTGTCAGACAGTTCAGCAGAAAACAAATACCAATCTGAAATGCCACCAGCCTCGCCGCTACTGTTGAGAGAACTTGCCCCCCACACTCAAGACTCCGCCTTCTCCAAACACTTGTTGATACAAAACACACAACACTATCACAACAAGTTTGCTGCAATCCACAAGATGTTCTCTTGGCTACACCTGATGACACTCACTGAACTGCTTTGCATTTACCCAAGAATGTTCCCACCCATAGCAGAGATGCACCAGTTCCAAGAGAAACTCTGGCGCAATGGCAAACTAGTGGATATAGGCCCCATTCCAGAATACAACACAAATGTAAATACACTCTTGGTCACTAATCTCAAACCATTGGTGAAAGAAGCATTGACTGGGTCCAACCAGATCCATTGGCATGAGGCAATCAAAGCAGAGATGGATGGACTTGAGAGTATGCACATCTGGGAGACCATGGATCGGCCAAAGGATACGAACCTTGTGGACTCAAAGCTAGTCTTGCAAGTCAAGACAGATGTGAACAATGTCCCATATAAGTTCAAAGCCAGGTTCTGCATGCGCAGTTTCTCTCAGAAGGAGGGGATAGACTCCAACAAAATATTTGCCCTGGTGGTGCCCAGGGATGCTATTTGGACCATCCTAACAATCACAGCCAAGTTTGACTGGGAAGTGGATTCTGTTGATGTCACTCAAGCATACCTCAACGCCAACCTGCATCACGACATCTACTTGAAACCACCAGAGGGTGCAGAAGTCCCGGCAGGGAAGGTATACAAGTTAATCAAGAGCCTATATGGACTGAAACAATCCGGCCAGGAATGGCACAAGGAGCTCAACACACACCTACGAAGGCTGGGTTTCTTCCCGCTTCTCAATGTACCCTGCATATACCTTAGAGGCACAGGTGCATCACAAGTGATCATTGCGGTGTATGTGGATGACATGCTCATTGTGTCACCACAAAGAGACCAGGTCAATCAGGCAAAGAAAGCAATCATTGATAAGTGGAAAATCACTGACAACGGACCCGCAAAAGAGTTCCTCAAGATCAAGATCACACGAGACTGGGAGAAGAGGACAATCAACCTGGATCAACACGCATATATCAAGGAAACTGTAAGGGAGTGGATCCAGCTGCATGAGAAGACGTGGACCCCCATGATTCACACCCAGTCAAAGGCAACCCACAACAAGGAGATTGACAACAAACTGAAGGCCAGATACCTGGTCCTGGTAGGAAAGCTATTATGGATCTTGAATACCATCTGACCAGATGTCTCATATGCAGTCAACACTCTGGCCCATCACATGTCCAGCCCTACCAAAGGAGCAATGCAAGCAGCTCTACGGGTGATAAATTACCTAAATCAGACACAAGATAAGGTTTTGAGGCTTGGCGGCAGAAATGGGGATGAGCTGCCCATTGCCACCCACATGGACTCAAACTGGGCCTCCAACCCGAACACAAACAGAAGGAGCATGTTGGGTTCAATCATAAAGGTTTTTGGAAGTGTAGTGACCTGGAGTTCAAATGCCCAGAAGTGCATCTTGGACTCAGCCGTCAAAGCAGAGTATGTTGCAGGATCGGCTGCCACGTGTGAAGTGCTCTTCCATCAGCATTTGCTGTGCGGGCTTGGTTTCAGGGACCACATACCAATTGTCTTCACAGACAACACTGGATGCATCCAAGTTGCGAAGGACCAGGCACTCCACTCGAGACTCAAGCACATCAACACAAAATATCATCTCATCCAAAACCATGTCCTCAAGGGTGACATTATCATGCAATATGTTAAGACCAAACACAACAAGGCAGACTACCTCACTAAGCCAGTGTTCCAACACCTGCTCATGTGCACTCGACCATGTCTAGGTATGGTGGACCTCAACCCCTTGGACCATTCAGTTTGCAAGGGGGACAGTGAAATCACATGACTGCGTACTCATGCTCTAACACGACCACCAACCTCACTCAGTGTCGCCACCCGTCAGCTCCCACCAATGCTCGTCATCACCCACCAACAACCCCTATCTCATTCAACAACAGCATGCCATCATATGTGTCACATCATCTATATATGCACACATCAACTGACAGTAGAGGCGTATATACTTCTGATATTGCTTTGTACTTAGTTCCCTCTGAATGCTAACGATTCACCATTTGCTTTACTGCCCCTGATTGTGCATTCCTCAACACTCACGGCTCTAGATGCGGCGAGAACGAGGTGTGTCTTGTCTCTTCCTCGTGACTCGCCAGCATCTCAAACCGAGCCGATTGTATGAGGTCATGTCTTCACAGTTGGCCTGCACAGACTCGCATGCATGCCTGAAAGGTGGTCTTTGAGCGCACACATGCCAGTTCGACACGACGAATGACCACAAAGAGGCTCAGAACGAGATGGATCATTGACATTGTCCTTAAATTTGACGACCAACACGAGACAACGCGAATGTATGACAAGTATGAACAAAACACCAACCGCAAAGAGCACAAGCTCCCTCCTGAATCTTGCAAGGCGAGCGTCAAGCCTGCAACGCCTGCCCACAGGCCTCCTGTAAAACCCTTGCCACGGCCTCCACAGCTGGTTCTCTAACCATTGTGAAATGGTTCGCTCCCGATACCGGTTCCACGGTGATCTTGTGAGGTGGGATGAATCGTTCCCAACCATCAGAACCATTTTGCGTTGCGCGGTTGGGAACGAACAGCCATCGCACAGTTTCATTTATCTCCCTTATATCTTCGATTTTACCTGGCAGCTGGTTGTCTGCCACGACAAACCATGTTTTCGGAATCTTACCCTCCTCACGCACCTCGCTGAGCGAAGTGGGATTCCACCCGACAAGATTCCCCAACGTAGCACTGAAATGCGCAACCAACTTCTCCGGCAACGAAGATGGAGCAATATCTCTCACCTCCTCTGCGCTATTGATCCAATCCACAATCGTCAACGATAACGGAGGGTACACTGGACTTGGCGTATCGAGGAGGAACAGTCCCGCTACCCAATCATCCTTACCACCAGGCGTAGTAGCGAGGATGCGGGAGATTTCGAACGCAACCATCCCGCCAAAGCTCCATCCTCCCACCAACCACGGTCCGGAAGGCTGGACGAGTCGAATGCAGGAGAGATAGTAATGGGCGATTTGAGTTATGCCTCCGTTCCAAGCGGATGCGTTGGAGAGGAAGGGAGAGTTTATAGAGTACACGGCGCGATCGATAGGATGGAGGAATTGGTAGACAGTGGACATGCCGGAGCCGTCGGGGAGGAGGAAGAGGGGGGTGGAGTTGGGGTTGGTGGGGGTTGTGGGCTTGCGGAGGAGGACGGGGGGTTTGGCGGGGGGGATAGCGAAGGTTGGCGGCGGAATCTGGGCGGGCACACTTGCTTGGGTTGGGGCAGCGGTGGTGTCGGTGGAGTTGCCACCGCCGAGCTCGCCAACAAGAAATGCGCAAATCTCGCCGAGAGAAGTGCAATCCATGAACAGCGAAGAAGGAAGCTCGAACGGAAGCATGCCCGAAAGATTACCCAACACGAGCAGAGACATGAGCGAGTCCATGCCCAGATCAGCTAAGTTGGCGTCTTGGTCAATGCTACCCCCTGCTACGCCTAATTCGGTCTCGATGGTCGTGATGATCGTCTTCATCGCTTCCTCCACTGCTGAGTTGCCCTGGGCTGGCGATGCCACGTTACTAGCCTGTTTTACGGCGGGGGCCTGCATCGATCCAGGGGAAGAAGCCGCGGGATCAGCTGCAGTCTCGGTGATATCGGGGACAGAGTCATCATCGGGACCCAAATCTCCGGTGTTGTCGTCATCGGCATCGCCAACCTGCTCTCGGATCCAAGCGAGCAGCTCCTCCGGACTATCATACTCCAAGAACAGTGATTGCGGAATGTCGAACCCGAGGTTGAGAGTCTCCAAGGTCGAAATGCAGACCAAAGACATAAGACTATCGAGTCCGAGGTCGGCGAATTTGACGCTCGGCTTCAACTCCTCAACAGCGATACCGAGTTCGGAAGCCAACACGGCCGTGATCTTGGCATGCACATCTTCAGCAGCGCTCGATCGCTTCATTTTCGAGGCCTTCTTAGCAGCAGGCTGGGCTTTTGGCTCGTTGGTCTTCGGGACGGGAGCGGCGGGTGCTGCAGGCTGCGTTTCGTTGGCGACGACTGGAGCCAAATGAGTGGTAGATTTGGAAGTCGACATGTTGGAGGTGGACTCGACTCGAGCGAGACGAACCGAGGTAAGCTCTCCGACGATGTGCGATTTGTCGTCAAAAAGCACCATGTTGATGACCAACGCATCGTCAGGTCCGAGAACAAGGCCAGCTGCCTGAGCAGGTGAGACGAAAGCCGTGAAGCTGCTTGTTGACTTTCGTGCCTGCTTGAGACACTCCAACCATTCATGCTGAATCACGAGCTCACCGATGGCTGTAACACCATATTGTCCATCTGCATTCGCGTTGAAATTCGTGTGATGCCAGCGTGCGCACTCCTCGAGCGTAGACATAAGGAGAGCAAGGACACACTGTCCTGCAGCAAGCATCGATGAATCGGGAGTTGGACCATCGATGCAGAACACCGCTTCCTTCGATCGTGTCTCGAAATGCAAACTGCGAATCGACCTTGAGCTCTTTGCAAAATCGCCACCGATACTCTTGTAGATAAGTCTCGAGCCCAACATCTCGCCGCTGTTCTTGATGCTGTCGATTTTCTCGCGTAGCAGACTCTGCACTCTTGCCCATTGACGTTCCACGTCTCTGCTGTCGAGCCACTGATATTCGCACTCGCCAAAGGCATCTGGCTTGGCATCAAAGCGTAGCTGAATACCATCGCCATGACAATCCTGACGCTGACCTCGGAACGCGACTGCGAGTCTGGCTTCCTGAGCAGTGAGCAGATTTCTCAATTCGCCATATAATAGCACGTGGGACAGGATCAGAGTGCGCCCGCCGACCCCATCAACGGGCACGCTTAAAGAGGCGCTCGACTCTATGGCTGCCTCCGTCATGAGTTCGATCGACATCGCGGATGACGACGCGACTTGGAGAAGTGCCGCCTGAATTTCGTCCTTCAGGTCAGATATGTAGATTCGCAATCCGCTGTCCGCTCTCGTCTGAGTGCTCAAGAGTGGCTGCGTGAGTGGCTCATCGGGCACCAAGTCTGCCGCGCCGCCATTTCTGCCCTCGACGCCATCTAGCTCGCTGTCCTGGGCAGCCGAGGAGTCATCTTCCTCGCCGCCGCTGTGCTGGATGAGATTACGATCATGGTACTCCAACCAGAATTGCTGAAGGTGGAATGGATAGGTCGGCAACGTGTCGACATGTTTGAGGCACGGCAAGTACGGTCGGAAGTACTCAATCCAACTGACATTGTATCCCTGTTGATACAATCTTCCAAGCGCGAAGAGGAGCGACCTCTGCAGCGCTTGGGGATCTGCAACGTGGACTTGCTTTTTGTCGTGATCGTGTAGCTGATCATCAGACAGCGCCACTGTGTCGGTGATGACGATCGAGCAGTAATTTCTGCCTGGATCAGCCTGCTCTCCGGCTTTGGCCACAACGGAGAGTGTGCCAGTGAGGTCGCGTGTGGAGCTCTCTGGAAGCGAAAGAGGGGATCCTGTCTTCAGCAGCTTCTCGTCTAGAACTGGATCATCATCGCAGGTATGCTTGATGGCATGGTGAAGCGTTCTTTCGCCGTCATCGTAAACTGCTCCCAGCATGCTCTCGTTGTCGATCAAGCCCTGGAAGAATAGCGTACCAATCTCGTTGTCGCCAGTGACAAGGGCTGGGCTGATGCCACAATTTTGCAGGACCGTGGCCAAGCATATCTGCACGAGTTTGGGCGATTTCTTCTCTTCCTCGGTGGCGCCGAGCGACGACAGGAATGCGACAAACTCCTCGGACCTGTCGCGCAAGGCCCAGGTCAAGCGGATGAAGGGCTTCATTAGCGGGAGCGACCCTTCAGAAGGCGATCTAAACTCGAAGCGGAAAGCCGGCAAGTCGCCGGAAGGTCTAGCCTCGATGAATTCGGCGCCTCGCAGGCGTCGGATGAGTTCATCCTGTTCGGAGGCAACGACACTCAGTCGAAAGGGATAGTGTGTTCTGCGACAAGCAAGTGTGTAGCTGAGGTCAGCTAGACAAACGTCACGTTGGAGATAGTCGATCAGAGATTTCTTTAGCATCTCTCCCGACTCTTTGGTCTTGGCCGACAACACGAACACCCATGCACATTCATCGTCAGAGATGCCGGTGCCCATAGGAGAAACATCACATGCTTTTTGCGCCTTGGGGCTGCTGTTTTGAACCTGCGAGGCATTTTGGGATTTGTTCTGTTGGTTCTGTTCTCTTGCCTGTTTTGGTTCATTTTGGCGCAACGTTTTTTGACGTTTTTGGATTTGATCCTGTTCGTCGTCCATGGGTGAGCCAACCAGCACGACTCCATGACAGCCGGTACTGGCAAGGCTGTTGACCAGGATATGGCGACAATCGTGTCTGCCTCTCGGAGCTGGTAGCAGTTTCGCCTCTGTGGGAACGAACAGCTTTGACGCGCAACACGTTGCAGCAATGGCAGGTTGCAGCTCGGATGGGTGAGAGATCGACACCTGTCTAGGAACAATGCCTTTGTTCAGGATCAAGACCGCCTTTATCACTGAGGTCATAGCCGATACTGCTTCTCCTGCGCCTATGTTGGGTCTCAAACTGGCCACAGAGACGTCATGTTCTTTCTGAGCAGACTGACGAGCCGAGCGATCGGTGGCGTGGTCAAGCAAGCGAGCAAAGGATTGAAATTCTGCTGCTTCGCCTTCCTTACTGTGGAAGCCACTTGCTTCGATGTGGACAAGGTCTGAGAGCTGCAGACCAGCCTCGGAAACGACTCGAGCCAAGAAGTCAGACTGCTGAGTACTCGCTGCTTCGCCGTCGAATGACTGTCCATGATAGGTGGTTTTTGCTGCTGGAAGCGTTGCAAGGATTTTGTCGCCGTCGCGGATCGCGGTCGAGCGTCGCTTCAGGAGCAAAACGCCACATCCGTCGCCTCGCGTCTTGCCGTCTAGTTTCGAAGAGAATGTCGTGTTGGTACCACTGTGGGAGAGGATACCCTGCTTGTCCATGGCGATGAACATCTGCGGCTGCGTCAAGACATTGACGGCTCCAGCAAGTGCCGCATCGCACTGTCCACTGAGGAGCGCTCTTCTGGACCATTGAATTGCCGAGACTGCAGAGCATTCGAGAGAGTCCACCGAGACACTGGGGCCCTCCCACTTCAGGGAGAACGATACGTGGCCGGGGATGAAGGCACGAATATTGCCTGTGATGAAGTAGCTCCCAATGTTCCAGCTAGCATTCTCTCGATAGTCGTCCCAACTGGCTCCCATGCATACAGCAATGCGCTTACCGTCAAAGCAAGAGGGTGACTTAGCCTCAGCAGAGTATCCAGCACGCTCCAACGCCTCGTAGGAGCACAACATGACGAGTCGATGCTGTGGGTCGAGCTGCTCGATCTCCTTCGGCGACATGCTGAAGAGTCGGGCATCCATCGACTTGACCACGTTCTCCGAGAGAGCATGCATGTGCCTGGCAAGAGTCTGATTGAGGCCGTCGCCGTAGTACGCATCGATGTCGAAGAGGTGCTTCGGGATCTCTGACACGGTGGATCTCCCGGTCTCGAGGCACGTCCAGAGTTGCTCGGGAGTGCAAACGTCGCCAGGGAATCGACAGGCCATTGAAACAATCACCACGTCGTCGCCTGAGACGTCCGGCTGCAAGGTGCATCGCTCAGGTCCGAGCATCTCCGCGTCATGGCGCATCATCTCGCGAAGCAGCACGGGCACGTCCAGGATTGTGATGGTATCTGTGGCAGGGCAAGACTCGCACTGTGATGAGAAACGCTTCTTGAGGTCTGCTGCGAGGTTGACGCCTGGACCGATTGAGACAACGACTTCATGATCGGTCCGTGTCGGAGCTGGGAGCTCTCCTTCGAGCAGGAGCAGACGATCGACCATCGTGTCCCAGTCCGCTGTCGAGCACAGGTTGCTATCGATCAGGGCACGCAAAGCGCCGCGCAGACTGGGTTTGGAAAGGATTTCAGCGGATGCCGTTTCCCACAAGATCTTCTGGCTGGGTGGCAGAAGAGTATCATCGACGAGACCTCGACGTTCCAGGTCGAGCATCACCAGGTTGGCCTCAACTTCGAGATCTGGAGTATGATAGGGTGAAAATATCTCGAGTGGGAAAGCTCTAGCGTCGGCTCTCATGTGCTCGGACAGGTATGCCATGAAGCGTTCTAGAGAGTGTGGCGGTCCTCCGATCGAGACCTGGTTGACTGCTCTGGCCGTGATAGTGAGAGATACAGGCTTGTGGAGCGGCCGCTCCTGCTCGAGCATGTTGAATTGTGCAAGACATTGGTAGACACGCTCGGCGCTGTCTGGTGCCTTGAATGACACGACAATGCTCCAGTGATCAAAGGGTGTGGGTGGGGCATTCGCCTTGATGAGCCGATCACGAGCTTGCGCAGAGCGCAAACTGATCCAAAAACAGACGCGGGTCGTCTTGATGGCCTCCTGAGCATAGGTCCAGATGTTGAAAGATGATGCCGTCGCGTCCTCTTCGACTACATCACGAAGCGAAAAAGCCGAGAGCGCACCGGTGCAGAAGCCTAGAAGTTGGGAGCACGGTTGTGCAACGGCCTTCCAAGCTTGTCGGAGATCAGACAGGACAGTCTGGGCATCCTCATCGTCGACGTCGCCCCTTTGTGCTGCACAATAGAGCGCTACTACGCACGCTGTTTGCAGGACGCAGAGAAGCACTCCGTTGATCACCGAATCCTTGAGACCTGTTCGGCGATGAAAATTGACCAGGGTCTCCAGGTCAGAGAAGGGCTCGAACGGCGGAAGGATGGCAAGCAGCTCGACCTCGGCTGAGCTTTGTGCTTCTGTCGTAGAAGATCCGTCGCTTGGACGATTGGCGACGCTCTGAAGCTCGACACGGACAGCGTGAAGGGCCAACGAGAGGAATGATGCGAGCTCGGGTTGGTGGGCGGCAAGGTGCAGAATGGGTTCGAAGGCCCAGATGAAGTCGGCGCCCTGAGAGGTAAAGATGATGATGGGGGCTCTGAGTGAACAGTGGGATGGTGTGGGCGTTTGAGCATCTTGGTGAGCGCAGATGTTGTCGAACGAAGAGAACTTTGAGTCGTCAAACATGATTGTGGAGGATGCGGTTGCGAGGGCGTGGTTGGACATTGTCCACCCTTGGCGACGGGTTCGTGAAGGTGGGAAGGGGAGGGATGTCTCTGAGGTCAAAGACGTCTTGACGAGGAGAATCTCAAGACGAAGCTGCTGCTGAGGTTGCTATTTATGAGGGTTGATCGAAGCCAGGCATTCTCACCTGCGAGGCGCAAGGACTTGGTCCTGACGAGGGGCAGTTTCGCTGCGCCGAGAAGGATCACCAATCTTGAACTCAGCCTGTGATCTGGAGAGGAGAGAAAAAGGTCAACTGTGGCGTCAAATGGCGGTGTTTCTGGGACTGTGACGCAGATAAGCACTGTCGGCACAGCCGATGCCACGAATGGTCTGATCGAGTGTACATTGCAAGCTTTCTTTTTTGTTTTGTTTTTCTTTTCTTTTTGCTCGAGGCGGGTTCGGGCGGGCCGATGGCTGAAGCATGATAGGGTGATTATAAAGGACAAGAGTGATATAGTCAAGTTTGAGATTGTGAGTTCTTCCGAGTGGTCGTCGGTGCATCCGAAAGGGACAGCAAGCAAGTCGATGCCCTGACTGATTGGCTGCTGCGTGGCATGCGTTCACTTGTGAGACGGGCGCTCACGCCTCATCTTGGCGATCCTCTCGCGAACCACCTCAAGGCCTGGCAATTCACCGTTGACGGTACCAAAGATGGCATCACGAACTCGAGCGCTCCTGGTATCAAGTCCTTGGCTTCGGTACCATTCGTTTCCACCGGGTGTGATACGATCGAGATGAGTGAGCCTCTCTGCGCCAGAGTACCTGCTGTTGTCGAGACCGTGCGAAGATCCTGCTCCAGCGGCGTGGTTGTGTCTCCTCTGGTACATGGCAATGTCGGCATCGGTAAAGTGGTTGAGACCTCCTCCGTTCTGCTTTGATGAGGGTTTTCCAGATGATTTTGGCAAACTGACCGGGGTGGACTCGGCTGCAGCGGCTTCTCGCTCTCTGCGTGTGAGGAAGGTTGTGCTGGTGAGGTCAGAGGCGAACGAGCTGATTTCCTTGGCGCGGCTAGATGCCGATTCTTCGGTGTTGCCGAAAGAAGGGACAGAGGCTGCACGGTTCGATTGCTCTCTGTGGAAGTCGGTCAAGCCACGGGGCACAAGGTTCGGCGATCGGCGCGAAACCGAATCCGTGTTGAGAATCGAAGAGTAGATGGCGTTGTCCAGTGCAGATTCCCAGGTAGCAGTTGCAGAGGAGGAATCAGACCTCTGGCCGGCGCAAGTGGCCATGGCTCGCTGCGGCGTTGGCAGGAACGACGACGTCAAGTGATACATCTCGACTGCTTTTCGGAGAACATGATCCCTCTTGCGCTTCTCACGTTTGATGACCTTGGAGCGTGCGGCGTTGGAAGAGGAGGAGGAGGAAGAGGAAGAGGAAGAAGAAGAAGAAGCGATCGGGTTGGCCGATGAAGATGCCGAGACGCTGCGAGAGACCAGCGCAGAGCTGCTTGAAGAGAAAGCGCGGGATGCGCCTCGTTGAAAGTTTCGGATGGGGGCCGACATGATGTGTCAGTATGATCTCAAGCCACGATCGATGGTGATGACAGGAGATGTATAGATGGTGCGGACGGATGATCCGAAAATCGCTCAGATTGCAAGTCGTGCAGCCATTTGCTCGACTTTTCTTCTCAGAGGCTCAGAGGACAGGCAATTTGACAGCTCACCTGACTATGCCTTTATGTAAGCCTTAGTCAGAAGAAAGCGCGTCACTGTTGACCTTTCGGTAGCAACGTCCACGCCGGACTCGGCCTCGGCAAGGACCTCAGATCCTCCTTCCCGCAATCCACTTGGTTACTCCATTACAACGCGCATATAGCCTGCGCATGTAACAGTCGACCTCATCAACGAAGACTCCACCTGCGGGGCATTTCCCACCGTTCTCAACCACAGCACGACATTCCCGCTGACCAACCGAATCGAAGCCAGTTTCTGACATGGCCAGGCAGAAGCCTTTGAGGCTCGCCATCCCAACAGTGTTAAGCCCCCTCTTTGTTCAATGATAACAAGCGCTACCTTCCAATTGTTTCCAAAATGAACTCACTTGGGCTCATTCTCCTCAGCACTCTCAGCTCCCTTTCTGCGGCCTTTGCCCAAAACTGTCCGCAGGAGTTCACCCCACTTCTCCCTCGCAACTCGGACTTCAACAAAGCTTGTTCTGCCAATTCCGCCTCCAAGTCTCCTTGCTTCCATCACGTCTCTGGCTCGCTTCACTCGGCCAGCATCTCTCCAAAGTCGACCTATAAGGATCCTACGCAAGACGTCAATGCAACCCTTATCGTCAAAGACGGTTTCTTGACCGACTTCACCATCGCCGACATTACTAGACTTTATTATGTCGATTATTTAGAAGCAGGCATAGGGTTGTTGTACATGCCCGGCAATAGTGACAACTGTTATTTTCTAATCTGGACCATAATTAATGAGAGGAGCTTCACTTGGAAGTTGAGCGGAGCTGTGGCAAATGGCGGAAAGAAGTTATTTCAAACACGCCATAACGTTGATACTGTCGAGGTTTGCGATCGTTTTGTTGATCTTTGGTTGGAGAAGTATTGACCATGTGACAAGAAAGCTGGATCCTGCAAAGGGGCTAGAGCTTGGGCATGATGCATTTATGCCTCTAACTGTCCTATACTCTCATCCGTTTTGCGCGCCGACGGAGAATTGTATACACCATACTTTCTCGAGTGTTGTTCTCGTGGTCGCGATCAGGCACGGGCCGGTAAAGTTAGGGTTCACGGCCTCGACTGGCTCATATCTCACTATACTCCCCACTCCACTCATCATTGGTAAGCAATATATGTTACATTCCTCTCAAAAACATGCCAACGCCCAACTGTTGAAGTTTGGTCCCGATAACTGGCGATCGGGGAGAGTCTGAGTACGATGTCACTGCTAGTGTTAGACAGAAACAAATATACTCAATTGACTAAGAAGCATGGTGAGAGCCTAGCGCTCCCAGTGAGATATATATACATCTGGATGGTACATGCCGAATGTGGGTGTATCCTCCTTCATGACGATGCTTGACAACGAGCGGGTCCATGTTGTATCCGTTCTCTGATGAGATCGGCTTCGCCCGATCCCTCCCGTATCGTCTCATGTTACCTTGCATCATCATATTGGATTGCTATTTTTCAACACCAACTGCTACTAATGGAAAAGGGCCTTGGTCAGCGTCCACGCCCTCTTTTCGTACAAAGCAACGATAGGAATCGAACTTTCTCGTACGGCATGTATTCGCACGAGAAGGTGCCCAGGCGTGACAGTCACTGTATCAGCCGGTTCCGAGGGCTGCGGGTTGATGAGCTCATGCTTATAAATTTGCTTGAACGCGTCACTTGGATAGTTTTTATTTTTCAAATTGCGCAGTCCGAAAACCGAGTTGGTCGTTGACATTGTCGTTGCTTCCAAACCACCACCGTCTTCACCTCTCCGACGTACTCGCTTACGAGTTCGTCGTTGGTCGTAGGTAAGTAACCGAAACCTCTCTGCTGTGTCTCTAAACTCGGCTTATAAGGAAGGGCAGGGTGAGAGCGGCAGAGAAGTTGAACTGTGTGTCTCTGTGTTGAACCCTGCCTTTCCCCTAATGCTTCCCGTTTGCTTCGAATTGCCTTGCCTTGCCCTGCCCTGCCCTCCTTAGACTCAGTTTCAGGGTGGAAGCTAAGCAGTCAGCATCACACTACGCAGTCGAAGCTTTGACCTCGACTTCTTCATCTTGCCTTTCCACAACCATCGCTGGCTGCTACTTTACTTGAAACAGGAAATCAGGATCTTCGCCGCTAGGCCGTGCCCAACGTTGGCCACTAGCAAAACCAGCCTTTGACGACACCTCTCCTTACATACACAGTCTCATTCAACCTTCTCGCAACTCGTCAAGATGCCGGTTCAGGAACCAGTCGACATGTCGGCCGCTTGGCTCGCTCATGCACCACCACCTCCTCCCAACACTACCCTTCGCAAACCTCGCAGGAGCTCGTCATACGAACCCTTGTCAGCGCAAATGAACGAAACCCATACGCGAGGTGGTTACCTCCCACCTAGTTCTCACTCTCCTGAGCCCTCGCTACCACGCAGGACATCGGTTGGCGAGCTCAAGGATGCCTCCGCTGCGGCTGCGGCTGCCTCTTCCTCCACTCCTCCTATCAAGAGAGCGCGCTCCAAGGTCACTTCGAACCCGCCAGCTCCGAGTGCTTTCTATAATTATCAGCATCAGCATCAGCAGCAGCAACAACAGCAACAGCTCTATCGTCAGCATCAGCAGACAGCCCCTGTCTCTCCACAACCGCCTTGTGCCCAAATACAGGATGCTATGTATGCACAGCAGCAGCAGCCAGCACAACCCTCTTCGGTCACAATGGCATATAGTCACTCAGACTCGACTTCGAATCCAGCCTATTCAGGCTATACAAGAGAGCGAAGAGACAGTGCTCCTGTGATCTCATATCAGACGGCACAGCAACCAGCCCCTATGAACTACAATGCTCAGCTACCGCACTCGTCTCCGTTCGCTCCAGCAGCAGGAATGCATGTCTACTCTACAGCCCAGGCACCGGTCAGTTATGCTCAGTCGCACCTCATCCCAGCTTCCCATCTTCAGTACCTTGCCTCGCACCAGAACGGTGTGCCACAGCCGCAATACCTCGCTATGTCACCACAACAACAGCAGCCATGGGCGCCAGCACCGCAAAGCCAACCTCTGCCACCTCAGGCAGCACCCAACACGGCCTACTATCCCAATGTCGCCCGTGTTCCAGCAGCGCAAATGCAGCAGCCATGGGATCAACCTGGCTACGTGATGTCACCAGCACAGCCAGCTGCTGTCAATTACGCTACTTCGCCCGGCGCAGCTGCTCCTCCAATGCCATCCAATGGGCACACCTTCCCTTCGGTGCAGCTAGCTTCTCCCCCGATGCCGGCATCCAATGGTGTGCCGCCGTCTCACCCAGCCTATGTCGCCGACCACAGCAGGCAGTCCACCTCTTCCTCCGTCGGCTCCATTCGAAGACCCTTGCCTCAGCCCACACGTACCTCGTCCAACCCTTCCGCACCAGGATCTCCCGTTGTCGGCCCAACGAGTCTCACGGATCGCCCAAGTGTCCGACGCAATCTTCCACGTCCACCCTCCGGATCAGCCGTTACCATCTCAACTGCCTCTAGCCTGGCCAAATCGGACCCTGGCAGTCCAGGCTCTCCTCTTGCAGGTACCACTTCTCGCCTTCCTCCCTCGGCGTTGAATCGAACGGAGAGCGTCAGGCTTGCAGCTGAAGCATTGATGTCGAGAGGTGCTCCTCAGCGGCGTCCACTCAGAAGCGCACTTGCTAGCACGACATTTTCGCCTCCGATGCCTGCCACCAGGTTGGCGGGTGAGATGTCGGCTAGTCAGAGCGAGCCTGTCGCAACTGCGAATGGATTTCCTGTACGAAGTGTGACACAGACGTCGAGCGATGCAGCCACAGCGGCGATGGGAAGCAGGCCCAGATCGAGTCAGAGCGCCAGATTTGCGCCCAATAGCTCGACTGACTCCAATTGGAGCATGATGAGTACCGTCCCGAGTCAAGGCACCCAGCAAGGTCCGAAACGATCTACACCATCAGCGCCCGCTCGATTCCAGCCGTCTATGCCGCCAGCAGCCCAATCGAATGGATACGAATCAGCCAGGCAGGCTCAGACAGCACGCCGCAACGAGCCAGCCCGCTACGAAGACACAACACAGCTGGCCAGCTCTCTTGCGAGCATGTCGGTTAGTCAGACTACAACCGCCGCTCAACCTTCGCCAGCAACTCAATCGGGCGCTCCTGCGATCCCCTCATTCAGCATCGACACACCGGAAGAGGAACCAGAGAAGCCAAGACGTCGACGTGGAAGCAGTGTCTCGCGAGCAGCGCTCGTCCCTGGTCAGAAGATCATTCAGCAAACATCTTTGCCAAGTTTAGTACCAACGATTGTCCTCCCGGGTGGTGATGATGACGATGATGGTCATTCTGGACCCTCGATCTCGATCTCTGGTCCTGACGGCGATGATGGATCGTCAAGCAACGAACCCATGATCTCAGTCACATCGGACGAAGACGACGACGTGCGTTCACAGACAAGTACCGGTAGTCGAGGCCCTTCGATCTCAGTCTCGTTCTCCGCTGAACCCTCTGCCAAATCCCAACGTGCAGGTACAAGTCACTCTCCCTCCCCCTCCCCCAATGCCAAGACCAACCCCGAAAACGGCCGCGTTTCCGCCTCATCCGTTGGCAGTGGAGCTGGGTGTCACGGCTGTCGCAAGTGGATTGCAGGAAAAGTGGTTCATGCTCTCGGCACCACCTTCCATCCTGGCTGTTTCATCTGTGCCCACTGCTCGGAAGGCCTCGAACACGTAGCATTCTACCAACACGAAGGATTACCCTATTGCCACTTTGACTATCACGAACTTTTCTCTAAACGATGCTTCCACTGTCGTACACCCATTGTTGACGAACGCTACATTACCGTCCAAGATGAAGAGCTTACCGGACAGGATGGGGAGACGGCAGAGAGGTGTTATCATGAATTGCACTTTTTCTGTGCCAACTGTGGAGATCCATTCCTTGACCCAAAAGCTGCTGGGTCTGTTGCGGGTTCAGATCCCGGGTTGATGACAGCAGATGAGAATGGCAAGGTAAAACATGGTGGAATGGAGTTTATTGTTCATAAAGGTTATCCGTACTGTGAGGGTTGTCATGTGAACTTGCACAAGCCGAGGTGTAAGGGGTGTAAGAAACCGATCATTTACGATTTGATTACTGCACTAGGGGGCAAGTGGCATCCGGAATGTTTTACTTGCGAGGAATGCAGGAGGCCGTTTGAGGATACGCAGTTTTTTGTCAAGGATGGTAGACCGTATGATGAAGAATGTTATAAAGTGTTACTCAGGAATATGATCTAACCTCAAAAGTCGCCTCATACACTCGGCGGTCATTCGGGGAAGAGGTGATTATCAGTTGTATTTCTAGCATTCAGAAAAGCTGTTTCTTGATTTGTTCTCGCCGGTTGGAGCTTTTGCCAATCCATACATGCGCAAGAGGGTGTCGGTTGTGTCGGTTGCGATTTGTGATTCTGTCTGATCGCGTAAAGGTGCAGGAGAACCGAAGAGAGGATCTACACCAGAACCTTGCTTTGGGAAAGCAATGACATCTCTGATGCTTTCCGTGTTGCATAGGATAGCCGTGAGACGATCGAAGCCAAGTGCGATTCCGCCGTGTGGGGGTGCTCCGCAGTCCAGTGCATGGATCAGGTGTGCGAATCTTGCTCTTTCCGCATCATCCAGTTTGAGGACATCACGGAAAACTGTTTCTTGTAGTTTCCGAGAGTGAATTCGAACGGACCCTCCACCGATTTCCTGGCTGTTCAAGACCAAATCGTAGTGTTGTCCTCTAACCTGCGCAATGGCTGCTGGATCGACTTGGGTAGAGTTAGGTGAGGGAGGTTCGAGAAGGGGGATATCTTGAGCAACAGGAGCAGTGAACGGGTGATGACTGGATTGCCACCTTGTTGTTGAGCTGCCGGAAGAAAGGGTGGAGAGTTGGTTCTTGTCGTCATCTGCAAGAGTGAAGAGAGGGAATTCGGTGATCCAAGTGAAAACATCGCCTTTAAGTTCGAGGAGGTTCTTGGAGATGAGAGATGAGGCGAGAAGTTTTCGAACATGGCCAAGGGTCGTGCTGCCGCCTTCGGGAGGATCTTTGCGAAGGGAGAGGAGGATGTCGATTGGTTGTTGGGCATCTGTCTCTCGTGACTCGGCGCTGATGGCGGATGAGAGGGTTGAAGCGAGATGCTCGACACTCACTTCCGATGCTGGGAGATGTTCGAGTCGGGAGAGAAAGGTTCGTGTGAGAGAGCTCTTTTTGAGGAGGAGGGCGGCAAGCTCGTGAATGTTGTCGATCGAGGCGATACGGAAACGTTCGACTTTGCCCTTGAACGGCGAGAGGAGATTGTCGAGCTCTTTTTTGGAGAGCGATCCGGTAAAGTGGTGTTGATAGGGGAGGATTTCGAGGCTTTGTCCGCATAATCCGGGCTTCGGGTCGGGGTCGGATGAGGAGACGAAGGCAGAGGAGATGTCATGGAGCGCTAGATTGTAGCGCAGATCCGGCTTGTCAGATCCGTAGCGTGTCATTGCGGTCCAGTAGGACATGACGGGGAATCGAGCCGGTAGCTCGCCTCTACCTGCAACCTGCCAGATTCTCGAAACGAGGCCTTCGATGACATCTCTAACCTGATGACCGCCTATCCTCCACTGGCCTTGTGCATCTCGAGCATCAACACTCTGATTTGAATCAGACGGCACTGGTGAGTGCTGCGTTGCTTCGGCGCTGCTGGGACCACCGCTAACAAAGCCCATCTCGAGATCGATCTGCGTGAACTCTGGTTGACGATCCTTCCTACCATCTTCATCTCGAAAACACTTTGCGATCTGAAAATACTTGTCCGTGACTCCTGATGCTATCAAAAGCTGTTTCGGCTGCTGAGGCGACTGTGGAAGTGCATAAAAGGTCGGATCTTGGAAGCTATTGCTGCCACAGGAGGTTCTTGTAGGCACCAAGAACTCTCGAGCACCCTCGGGTGTTGATCGAAGCAAGAGAGGTGTCTCGATCTCGAGAAAGCCTTGGCCGTAGAGATGGCTGCGAATGGCGTGTGTGATGTGACTGCGTAGCCTGATGTTTTGTGCTAAAGAGGGACGTCGGAGATCAAGGTATCGGTATCGTGCTCGAAGTTCGGTGGAGACACCGTCTGCGTGGACCGAGTCGGAAGGCTGGAAGGGAAGATCGCGAGTGGCAGGGTTGAGCAGTGTGAAGCTTTCAGGGAGGACTTCGACGGCCCCTGTTGATTGTGTCGCGTTTGAGTCTTGGGTTGGACGGAGGGCGACTTTACCGCGGACGAGGACGGCACTTTGGAGGGGTATGGTGGCGAAGGTCTCGAGAAGTGATGGTGAGTCGGGAGTGGGCTGGACTTTGAGCTGAACCGAGCCGGTGTGATCGAATATTGTTAAGAAGCCGAGCTGCTTTGAGATCTGGCGTGAGGACTGCAGCCAACCTGTGAGGATGACGTCTCGCTCGGCGTGTGATGGGCGCAGCTCTCCGCAAGTATGTGTTCGAGCTGGAAATGCGCCGTAGAATGCGTCATGACTCGAGCTAGAGGACACAGTATCCACTCGAGCTTGTGATGAGGAAGCTTGTGATGAGGAAGCTTGTGATGAGGAAGCTTGTGATGAGCTGTCGGGATGGCGTACAGCTAAAGTAGTTGCAAAAGCTCGAAGCTGAGAAGGTCCAGCATGTGGAGAATGACAGCAGCATCGACTTGATAGTGATGTAGGACGAAGAGCACGGCGGGCCGCCGCTTTGGTAGCCGGGGCGATCATCGAGCACACACAAGTATGCCAAGGTGGACGAGGTTGAGAGTATAGTAGCGAGAGTATAGTAGCAAGCGTTTGGAAGAAAAGGCTGCATTCTGTTGTTGAGCAGCAAGGAAATCACAGTGCGCAACAATGTCAGATCGCCACAAGCAAACAATCTTGAAGATTCCACCCCAACGCACAGTAACAACCACACGCGTATGGATTTTGCTTTTGTTAGATTTTGCTTTTGTTAGATTTTGCTTTTGTTAGATTTTGCTTTCCCAACAGCCGAGAGGGCGTCCTCTGCCTGAGTGGAAGCTCAGTTTTGGTCAACAATATACTGCCACCATCACTGCCAGCACCGATTGCGCTCCTACCCTCCCTTCCAACAACTGCATCGCGCAATTTGATTCCAATGCTTCCTCCTACGCTCAACCCCGGTTCTTCTCCTGCCTCTCCCGCCGTGTCCACTCCGCCACATGACCGCACCGTCTTCGCCAAGCCTGCCAGGCTTGCCCGCATCACCACAAAAGAAGCTCCTTTATGATACACTCAAGAAGCCATTCGATGATCAGGATTCCAGTGTCATAATTTGGATTCAGATGCTCAAAGAAGCAACCCTGCCCAATGTTGGTCGCAAGACACATGTAAAAAGACTCGACTTCTTTCTCGATAATGAATACTTTGATCAGCTCATCGATGGGCTCAAATCCATAGCCGATCGGCTCCTGGAAAAGTTTGTCGATAGCTTCTTGCACCCTTCCGGCTCCGGAGCCGATTCCTCTGCAAGTCTCAGAAAAAGGTTCGACGCTGAAACTCTCTTGACACACATCGAGAAATCTGCCTTCTTTCAACCTACCTTTGACCCTGTTGACCGCCTTGCACTTGTCTTGCAGCATGCTTTCGTCCCAGGTGCACCCTCTTGTCTGCCCAGCCCCAGCATCCAATAAGCAGCGGGCACCCAAGACGAAAGAGCAAGAGGAAGAAGATGCAAAGAGTCGTCTTCTACTGCGACATCACGTGTTCATAAGTGGTCTCACACCTGAAGGCTTACCACTGCTGAAGCAGCTCATGGGCCCCGCCGCTAAGCAGGTGAGGTTGCTGTTTGGCGATGCGGATTCGCTTGACATGCTCGAGTTCAACAAGGCGCAGGCCAACTACGTCCGCTGCTTACCATTGGAAGAGCATCGCAGAGCTTGGGATGAAGCACAGACGCGCATGGAAGGCAGACTGGTGCTCTTGTTGTCATCTTTGTCGATGTGATTGATTTTGACACTGATCGAGTTGGAGCTGGACCAGTCAATAGCTTCTGCACTGTCATCTCATTGCTTCAACGGGTTCCTCTTCCATCTTTTGTATGCATTAATTTGTTGCTCCCTCCTTTTTTTCCCCCTTGATGTCCCATGTTGTGTCGTTTGCCACACCAAATGAGACGTTTCCACAATGTGTGACTCCACAAGGACCATGTCTTATCTTTGAGTCATACCTTGGATTAATCAAGTCATTGTCTTCCACCCTGCCCTCGGTCAGGTAGGACAGGCAACCAACATTACCAACACTTTGCCCGATCCGATCGACTCTGCCGATTTTGGCGATACGCGCACGAAGAAGCAAGTTAGCTGTGAGAGGGTCCTTGCGAAGAATAGAACAGATCATTGCCAGATCGGGATCAGATTGGATTCAGATTTCGCCGATTAGGAAGAGTGCTCGACGCGGAAAGCGCCTTTTTTTTCTGGGTGAGACTTGTCTTTTGGTGTCTCTGTGTGTCTGTGTCGTTGTCGTTGTCGTTCAAAGGCAAAGCGAAAGGGAAAGCGAAACGTCTTGGAAGTGGATTCAACCTCGCTCGGATCTGTCACAGTCTACTGAATCGACAACGACTGAGCCTTGGTCTTTCAGACGCTTGCTGTCACCCTCCTGCCGCGGCTAGAAGAACGTTACTCTCCGCCTTGCAACTGCACGCGCTCGTCAAGATGGACCGTCCACGTAGGTCGGCACGTCAATCGATGTCAGGCCATCAGTCTCCTGCCCCAACATCGACGCCATCTGGCTCATCAGCAGCGGCGATTCCCTCGAACATGGTCCTTCCAGCAGCGATGGCAAATGGCACCTCGAGCTCGTCGCGGTACCAAGCTTCGAGCTATGCATCGTCAGCCGCCTACCACAACCAACTTGCTCACAACCAACTTGCTCACACGCCATCCGGTTCAGGCAGTAGTCTTATGCAAGCAGGCTCAGCTCTTTTGCCGCAGCAGCAGCACATGTCGACTCCGCATCCATCCTTCCCGCAGGCAATGCCGCACGACTCTCAAACTGTCAGTCAGCTAGCTCTGCAGTCCTTACCGAATGTCTACTTTCTCGGTCGAGGTTCAGCGCCGATCGCACCAGGAACATCGGCAGCCCCACCACGACCTTTTGGAACAGCAGCTTCAACAGCCACCATCCCACAAGCCATGTACAGCACATTCCCTGCTCGTATGAAAGCCGGCACAACCAACTTGCTCCAATCCATGCCGCAGTCAGAATGGTACGATCCATCCGGTAAACCGCTTGACCTGCTCAGCACACCAGGCTATGACTCTCCCCATGCAGCTACCTCCTATCGTTCCTCACGAGTCAGTGGACGTAGCAGGCGTGCTGCAGCTGGCTTCGTCCGCTATGCTGAAGCGGGAAGCTCCGATGACGAGTTCGAAGAAGACATGTCGCGTGCAGGCACAGAAGACGATGCCGCCTCTCGAGGTCTCAAGCGAGGTCTCGAAGATGAACAACACGATTCATCCAAAGCCTATCTTGCTCTTCCACCACCTGCGTCCAGAATGGTAGCAAAACGCGTCTTCCATCGCACTAACCACATCTATCACAACGATGACGATCTAGCACGGCAGGCAGGCAGAAACGAGATCTTGGTACCGATCAAAATCGACCTCGAAGCAGAACAGTACCGCATCAAAGACTCTTTTACGTGGAACATGAACGAACGACTCATCTCACCTCACCATTTCGCCAAGCTCTTACTGGAAGACTTGGACATTCCAGTCGAGCCTTATGCTACGCAGATCATGAACCTCATCAACCAGCAGATCGAAGATGCAACGGGTGTAGCTGATATTGAGTTGGAGCCTGCCGCGGGGGGTATCTGGGCTTCTGCGCGTCTCGGTGGGAAACAAGGCGAGTTGTCGTTGCCGCTTTCTGAACAAAGTCAGTACGATCCTTTGGAGGAAGCGACAAAGGAAGGCAGATCCTGGAATTGGGGTCTCGAGAGGTGTGATGAGGAACAACGAGGATGGCGAAAGCAAATGGCGAAACGACTCGATGCAGGCCAAGGCTTGGGTGATTTTGAAGATGATCTGCGTGTCATTGTTGATTATGAGGTACAGATTTTGAGGCACATGCTGAGGGACAGGTTGGAGTGGGATCTGTGCTCGCCGCTTACGCCGGAATCGTTTGCGAGTAAGCTTTGCGATGATTTGGCATTGTCAGGCGAGGCTCAGGCGTTGATTGCGAATAGTGTGCGGGAGCAGCTGATCAATCATAAGCGTGCTGCGTTGGAGTTGGGTCTTGCCGGCAGTGGTAGGGTGATTAAGGAGAAGGAGAAGGAGATTGAGGCCGCTTGGGCAGAGTTGCATGCGGAGAAATTGGAGAAGCAGAGAAAGAAGTTGGACAAGGGGGATACCATGTCGGAGCCTCAGTCGCATGTTCAGTCGGTGGATGCTACGAGGGAGCCATCTGTGCAGCCTAGTGTTGCTGGTGATGACGTTGGTACTAGTCAAGATGGCGGGGCGAAGGAGGAGGATATCCGCGCTTCAGTGGACGGAGCTGGTGGTGGTGGTGGTGGTGGTGGTGGTGAGCAAGGCGAGGACGACGAAGAAGATGTCGAAACTCTCCATCTCACCGCTACTGCCACAGCGGCACCCACTCGAGAAGGCACTTGCACACCCACCATCCAACCACGCTCCTCCTCTCTCAACATTCCAGCTACTCGCTCCTCCGCTCGTCTATCCGAAAAGTTATCCGAAGCTGCCACGGCCTCTGACGCCACCAGCACCACCCAACCAAAACTTAGCGCCGCGCAACGACTTCACAACGCCTCGTACACGCTCCGAGAAATCCTCTCGCGTGGTCCGAGACCCTTGGAGGGGATTTGGAGAGATTGGCACGAGTCTCGAGAGTTCGGCCCACTGTTGGAGAGACTGAGTGGTGATGATCTTGAGAAGCTGGAAGAGGCTAACGTTAGGGCGTCTAGAAGGAATAGGAGGGAAGCTGCTAGATCGTTTGGCGGTAGGAGGAGGCGATGATCGCTCAGTAAAATGCTAAACAAACTCTCGAACCACATACATATACACACATACACATACACACATACACATACACACATACACATACACACATACACATACACACATACACACATACACATACACACATACACATACAGCTCGGAAGGGTTGAGAATGATGCTTTGGCTGATCCTATTGAGTTTGAGAATCTTATCGAGTGTGTCAAGTGTTGTTTGTAATACAGTTGTGAGAAACTAGAAAGGAGTTGAGCATTGGCGAGCGCGGTATAAGCAGTGTTTACCGCAACCAGATGCGCTTGGTGTAGGTAGCAAACGGAAACACCATCGTTGCTCTTCCCGCTTGGGTTGGGTTGGGCTGCATTTATCGGCCACCGAAGCCACCAGCACTACCATGGGAAGTAACATTCTGAGGCTGCTTAGCATCGTTAGTTGTGCTATAAGCTTCCTTGTGGCTCGCTGTCTGCAACTGACCCCTTTCGAGGATGTGCGTCACTACATCGACGTCCTTGTGAGTATCGAAAACGGTATCAAGCAACTGTTTGCTTGGGCGGCCCATGATTCCTTGAGCACCGGTACCGGTGTGGAAAACGTCGAAAGAATCAACGACTTCTGCGAGAGGGATGGTCTTGTCACCTGCGATCCACTTTTTGAACTCTTCGCCGTTGACGATGACCATAAACTCGTCGGTGGATTGAGAGTCGGGCTTGAATACGACTTTGTGGAAGGTCTTCATTTTCGTTTTGTTTTGTTTTGTTTTTTTCGGTACGACTGGAGAGAGGTGTGTGTGGTGGAAAGAGAGGAAGAAAGGAGACGAGGATTAAGGGTCTGTTTAAGTAGGGGAGAGAGCGAGTGACGCAGATGGCCCGTGCCCCTCTCTGTTGCTGCCCATTCGCTCCACATAACAAAGCTCACCAAGCACGAGCCACAAGAGCAGTGTCTGGCTGACGGCTCAGTAATTTGGCTGCAAAATCATATAATAACGCCTTTGAGTGATCGTCGTCACTCACACCCTTGCTGCAAGCTCTGCCTCGCGCCTCCATATCCCACTTGACTAACGACAAAAGGCTGCAACAAAGGGTATATTTCATCAAACATCGTGATTACGTCATAACAGCGTCCATCAAGGTGGTGTGCTCTGATCAATGCTCATCTTGGATGGAGTACGGTAGTGTTGGCGAGAACGCTGGTTCGGATGCTTCTGTTCTGCTTCATCTACCGTCAAGTTTGCTTTGGCAGACTCGCTGCCGTCTTCGGATCCATCTTTTAGCGCTTCTCTGGCATGGCAAGGCGATTCAGCATGATCAGCAAAAGGATCCGGACCAGCATCATAGACCGAGGAAACAGGTCGCGAAGCAGGGCCAACCTTGGCTGCTCTACTCAGCGGACCGTTAGCATCTTCTTCGATGATGCTTAGTACTTGGCGGAGTCTGCTCGTTGCTGTTTGGCCTTCGGCGGCATCCCTGTTGGCCAACTCGATCGTTTGTGTTGCAAGGGTGAGAGTGGGATGTTGTTCTTCCTCTTGCGTGCGACCGTCTTGGCTCGCGTGCTGTTCTCTCGAAAGCAGTTGTTCGAAATCGACACTCTCCGAGCCGAACAGCCCGCCTGAAGCAGCGGGAGAGCTGCCATCCGAGGTGGAGACAACTGTAGTTGCTTCTGAGACCGCTGAAAGACCGAGTAGTGAGTCTCTGGCCAAATGAGTAGGTCCGTTGAGGGAGGTACTCTTGTTGCTGCGAGAAGCTTTAGGTGTAGCAGCTGTTGAAGCACTTGCGCCTTTGTTCCCCTTCGGAGTAGAAGACGAGGGTAAGCCATCGGTTGCACTTTGACCAGCATGCGTGGGTGTTGCTGTCGCCGAAGCTTGACCCGCTCTCCAAAGTCCTTTACTCGGCGTTGAAGGAGACATGATGTCTGCTGGTAAAACACTTTTGCTCTTTCCCCCCACCACACCTGTTGGAGTAGGTTTCGCATCCTCCGTCCTAACATCACCATCCGTGACGCTGGTTTCATTCGTCGTCGCCGCAGCCTCGGTACTTCTATCATGAACACTATTCGCCCCTGAACTCAACAAGGATATCGGTGGCAGAATGCTAAAAATCTCACCATCCTGTTTGGCAGGACCATAACTACCAAATGGATCCGGAATCGTCGCCAGCATGGCCTCCAACACTGGATCGTTCAACCCTTTCGAACTGATCCTCTCCGAGATTTCAATCTGACTGCGAACAACCAAAGCAACTTTGCTCTCGATAAACTGCCACACCTCTTGTTCTGCATCCAATACCTCGTTGTAGTACTGCGCTTTGAGTTCGTCGATAGCGTCGACGTGGGATTGAAGTTCGGCAAGAGCACGACGAAAAGAGTTTAGATCGCGTTCCTTTTTCCTGCCTGCTCTGTTGTTCCTCGCTTCTGCTTGCTTCAATTCTTTGGATTTGGAGGCGACAGCTTTGTCGTGGGACACTTGTCGATCTGTACAAGCGGAGCGGTAGGTGTCGTAGTGACTGAGAAGGGGGATGGAAAAGTCCTTCCAGAAGGTATCGCAGAGGACTTGTTCGTAGTTGCTTTTGAGGAAATGCAACCCACTTGCTGCCTGCAGTCCAGGACCGGATTCGTGGGCGCCTTTGACTCGCGCACATGTTTCCAGAACACAGGCGAGGTCCGAGGAGGCTTTCGCCATGGCTAGCATTGCTGAGGTATAGGCTTTGGCAGAAGCGAGAAGCGCTTCGTAGGCAGCGAGCGAGGTGCGGAGGTCTGCTCGGGTGATCAGCACGGCTGGTCGAGAGGGCAAGTCGAGCGAGGCTCGTGTTGTGGTGGAGAGCGAGGGTGAGGGCGGGGCTTGTGGAAAGGCTTGGTTGCAACTGTGATGAGGCATTTGGAGAGAGCGGATCGAGTGTGGCCGTGGCATCATGAACAGGTGCGACAGTGACGATGATGATCGCCCCGAACTGAGATGGTGTTGGTCGAAGAGAAAGGAGGAGGAGGAGCAACAATAACACGGATTTGAGTGCAATTAACCCCTGCTTCTGGCAGCAGAGCGCAGTCTCGGCCCATGTGTTGGCAATATTCACTGCAATTCTGTGAGGCTATTTCCCGTGGAGCAAACAAGATCGATCCTTTCTTCCTATCTCTGACATCCACCCAACACCAACATTCGCCGAGGTCGACAGTAATAGAGATTGCTCCTCACACCCTCCTCCACTCTCACATCCCCGATTTCTTTCTCGTTACTCGGGACCACCTCCCGTCAAGCCTGCTGCAAAGAATGGAGAGGATCCAAGTCGGAGTAGCGGCAATGGACCGCAAAGCCCGCTCGAAACCCATGCAGAACATCCTCAATCGACTCATCAGTACCAAAGAATTCGACGTTACCATCTTTGGCGAAAAAGTGATTCTCGACGAACCTGTTCACGATTGGCCTATCGTCGATGTTCTCATTTCTTTCTTCTCCACGGGCTTCCCACTCGATAAAGCGATCTCCTATGCCGACTTACGCAAGCCTGTTCTTGTCAACGATCTTCGTCTCCAACAGGTGCTGTGGGATCGAAGAGCCGTGCTTTCTGTCTTGGACAGTGTCGGTGTAGCCACTCCCAGGCGTTTGGAGGTTGATAGGGACGGCGGACCTGATCTCGAGGATAGCATTCTCCAGGATTTGAAGACTAGAGTAGGGGCGGATTTGAAGAAGGATAGAGAGCCCAAAGAGTGTAGGCTGGATGATTATGATCAGTTGTCGATCGGTGGGCAAAAGATTTCGAAGCCTTTTGTGGAGAAGCCGGTTTCGGGGGAGGATCATAATATTCATATCTACTTTGCTAAGGGCAGAGGTGGCGGTGGTCGAAGGTTATTCCGTAAAGTCGGCAACAAGTCGTCTGAATACGATCCGAATCTGGTCGAGCCACGCACTGATGGCTCGTACATCTATGAGGAGTTTATGGACGTAGACAATGCCGAAGATATCAAAGTGTATACGATCGGTCCACACTTTGTTCATGCTGAAACACGCAAGTCTCCCGTAGTCGACGGTGTGGTTAAGCGAAACCCAGATGGAAAGGAGATTCGCTACATTACCAAACTCAGCGATGAAGAGGTCAAGATGGCAACGGCGATTTCAAAAGCGTTCAAGCAGAACATTTGCGGATTCGATCTGTTGCGAGTTGGTGGCAAGAGTTATGTGATTGACGTTAACGGATGGAGTTTTGTCAAAGGTAATGACTTTTACTATGACAAATGTGCCGAGATCTTAGGTCGCTTCTGCAAGGCGAATGTTGTGAGACGAGCGATTGGCAGTGGAGTTAGTGGATCGGGTAGTTCAAGTCCTAGGGAGAGGGAGAGGTCTACTTGGAACTTGAAGACTTCCGTCACTGTTTTCAGGCATGGTGATCGAACACCGAAGCAGAAGCTAAAGAGGTCCTTTAAGCCTTCTGAAACTTGGGCTGCTCCACTTATTGCGCTGTTGCAAGATCGGAGGGAGGAGATCATCCTTCGCACCCAACTCGAGCTCGTTTCTACGGCTGCATCCGAAGCTCTCGCTCTTCCCGGTGCAAATAGGGAAGACCTGGAATTGATCATGCAACTCATCAACCGAAAAAAGGACATGCCGGGAACCAAAGTTCAAATCAAACCTAGCTTCGACAAGGCATCAGGCAATCTGTCTAAGATGCAACTCATTATCAAATGGGGTGGTGAGTTCTCCCATGCTGCCCGCCACCAGGCCAAGGACTTTGGTAATAACATGAGGAAGGATATGATCATTATGAATGCCGATGCGCTTTCCAACTGCACGGTCTATACTTCTTCTGAGCGCAGGGTTACTGCTTCAGCCGAGATCTTTGCTGCTGCGTTTTTGGACGAGTCGAGTGGGGAGAAGGAGATGATCATCCGTAAAGACTTGTTGGATGATTCGAATGCGGCGAAGGATGTCATGGATGTGGTTAAGCAGAAGCTCAAAGCTAGTCTCAGGCCTGATAGTGCGGAAGCGAACAGGGTGCCCGAGGATTGGCCGGAGGATCTTGCGCCACCGGCAAAGTTAGCTTTGGAGATCGCAAGGCTGTTAGGCAAATTGCGCGAGGTTATGCGACAGAACTACAAGACGTTGGGTAAAGGAATTGAGAGGATCCAAACGAGGTGGTGTACTCACGAAACACCGCAGTTGTTCAGGGAAAGGTGGGAGAAGCTGTTTAACGATTTCGAAGAGGATCCACATGATCCCTCTCGATCATCCGAGCTATATGATATGCTGTCTCACGATGGACTGCACAACCGGCAGTTTGTCGAGGCAGTATTCGCCGACCCGGCCGTGAGGGAGGAAGAGGTGGACAAACGTCTGATCCACCTCCACGACCTATACCGCAAAGCGTTGGCTCTATTCTCCTTCATCTGTCCACGCGAGTACGGTATTACAGCGGAAGAAAAGGAAGAGATCGGATTCCTAACTTCAATGCCTCTCCTCAAGAACATCGTTGAAGATCTCAAGGGCAGCAAAGAAAGCAAAGGTATTTGCAGTCTTTACTTTACCAAAGAGTCTCATATCCACACATTGCTCAACCTTGTTTTGGCTTCAGAACTCAACGTTGTGATGGCCAAGAGTCCACCGTTGGACTACTTTGCAAGTATCACTTTCGAAGTCTACGAGCGAAACTCGAACACGGCTGCTTCAAGTGCTTCTTGGATTGCGCCGGGAAGCGCTAGTAATAGTCTGCACAAGAGTCCATCCACCTCCTCTCTTGCAACTACTCGTGCAACTCAGGCGCAACAACAGTATTCGCTCCTCATCAGCGTTTCGGAAGGGGCTCATTCGAGTAATATCCTCAGTATCAACTTGGATGCTAGACACGCCCTCACTCCGTTGCCAAGACGGCCACTGACGACGCATATGGACTTTGACGAAGCAATGAGCAAGTTGGAGGCGCACAGCAGCCGTGATAGCAGGGTAGAGAGGGGCATGGTCGAGGGTTCGACGGTCTTCTTTGGTCAAGAGGATCCAGATCGTCAGTTTATGCCAATCAAGAATCGAAGGGATAGCGTGGATACTGATCGAAGCTCTGTTCGGCAGGGATAAACCATACCTTTCGCTCCAATGCAGCTCTGTTCTCTCACTTGAAGCCACCAAAAAAAAAAAAAAAAAAAAACAATTGACCCTTTCGACAAGCTTGTCACTGCTGCAAACGCTCGATAGTCAAATCTTTACTCGTCCATTCATATGAGAGAGGAGTGTGTTTATTAGATTACATTACCAAGTGCGAAAACTGGTAGGTTTTGCATGTACAAGCTGAAACATGCAAAAAGTCAACGTGTTTAAAGGTCCTTGGCCTCCTCCTTGAGCTTGCCGAACTTGGACGAGCCGTAGTTCTGCCACCAGATGCTGGCGTTGAGGTAAGTGGCGTAAGCCAACCAGCCGACGTAAGGGATGGCAAGGAGACCGGCAGTCTCATCGACGTCCTTGACAGTAGCAGCCCAGTAACCGACGGTACCAGTCAAAGCACCAATGTTGACCAAAGCCAAACCGACGTTTCCGGCACCGAAGAAGAGGGGAGACCAGAGAGCGTTCAGACCGAGCTGAATCCAGTAGAGGGAGAGGGCCTTCTTGGCGGCGTTACGGCCAAGACCGGGAGGAGTGCGGTCGAGAGCCTTGACGGTCAAGTGGGAAGCCCAACCCATGGAAGCGTAGAGGACGGGCCAAACGATACCATAGTAGCTGGAAGGGGGGTTCAGGCTAGGCTTCTTGAGAGATTTGTACCACACCGAGTCGGCAGAATAGTTGGACGACTTGGTGGCCAAGCCGTTAACGACACCTACAGCGACGGGGATTCCAACGGCGAGGATGGCGTTGCGGGGCTGCCCCAAGGAGAAAATAGATTGGAAAGAGAATGTCACACATGTCAGCACGGGCCACACCAGCATTGCAGATAGGAGAGAGAGAGAGAGAGGGAGAGGGAGATGACACTTACGATGTCAATGAGGAGGCCTGGAAGGTTGGACATGTTTGCCATGGTATCAATCTGCTAGATGGGGATGGATGTGGTAGCAGGAGAAGGAAGAAGGAAGAAGGAACGAGGAACGAGGAAGAAGGATCAGAATACAAAATGGACTTGCGAGCGCAGCAAGTGCAATCAAAGTGCCATTTGTAATCCACACACACTGAGGCAGCGCAACCCTCTCTCAGACAATCAAGGATCAAATGGCCAAGACTCTCTCTCTCTCTCTCTCTTTCTCTCTAATCACAATCACAATCACAATCATGCCTTGGATGTGCCGATCTATCTTGGTCACCTGTAACTTACCATCCGAATTCTTTCGCATCTGATCACGATAACAAACTTGAAATGGCGTGCAAACAATGGTTTTGGCAACGCAAGTCTTGGTCCGCACTTGCCCGGTTTGCTGGCTGTCTGAGCAGTGTCTTTCGGCATGCCCGAATCGCAACGCACAGCAAAGGTGTGGAGGGTGAAATGCACAGTAGTGTGACACGAGTGTATGTGTGTGTGTGTGTGTGTGTGCTGATGTCATTCAACCAACCACCCCAATGGAACGAGAGCATTCCTTGACACCATCCCAACAGCTGCTGCCCAGTGTCAGTGTCAGCATCTCAGGAAGAGCTAGTTCATAGATGCTCAACCGCTCGCCCTTTTCTTTTGGCTAGCTTCTTGGCTTGATTCTAGACTTTTTCTTTGGCAGGTGCCGCGCCTGTCCCCAAAAGAAGCACTTGGGTTGGATTGGATCTGCCGATCCTGCTCTGTGCTGAGTGTGAATTTGCTGGCTGATATTGGCTTATCTTGCTCCAACAACCGAAACACGACTGAGCTTTGACCTTGTCCAAGGCAAGGAGGCAGCAAAGACAGCCGCTCTCGTCCATCACGCTTTCTAGCAATTCAACACCAAGGAGCGTCGTCGCTACAAACCGCATCTGAATCCCTCATCGCACCTCTGCATAGCATCGCTTCATCGCTGTTTTAAGCTTGCAAGGCATTGCCTGGCTTGCACAGCATAGCATCGATCTCTCAAGGACATCATGGCACCTTCAAACTCAAATAACTCCCCCTCCGCAGCTCTTCCGGAGCACTGCTACTACTGTTTCGCAGTGATCGAACACGAGCTCAACCCAACTTCTCACCCCACGCCGACTCCACCGTTCGATGACGAGGGCCAAGAATACCCTCTCTTCGTAACCTGGAACATCTTGACGCACAGCTCTCTAGGCAAACCCGCATGTTCACCCGCTTCTCGACCCACCCCACGTCTACGAGGCTGCATCGGTACATTCGAAGCCTACCCTCTCGCTCAAGGCCTTGCCGAATACGCCAGCATCTCTGCCTTCAAAGATGGTCGTTTTCCAGCCATCACACAGGCCGAACTACCTCGTCTCGAATGCGGGGTCTCGCTCCTGACAGGGTTTGAAGAATGCGACGATTATCTCGATTGGCAGGTTGGCACGCATGGTATCTACATTCATTTGCCCAACCCGGCTCTTGCACCAAAGTCTTTGCTGGCGGGTGGGAACCAAGATAGTGCTAGCTCTTCCTCTAGCTCGCGTTCTAGCACTCCTGCCGTCACTTGCCGCTTTGCAAGGTCAGAGGCGTCTGGACCGGCTGTTTTGACGGCGACGTATTTGCCTGATGTGATTCCTGATCAAGGCTGGACTAAAGTGGAAGCCATCGATTCGGCAATGAGGAAGGCTGGCTTTGATGGCAAGATTACCGAGGATATTAGGAGGTCGTTGAGAGTGAGGAGGTATAGGTCGGACAAGGTTGAGAGAAGGTATGCCGAGTATGTCGCTTGGAAGCAGGGGCAGTGAGCTCAGCGAAAGCATCCTTTGGGTGGCCCAAGTAAGGCTCGTTCAACCTTGTCTTGCGTATCACAAGTTTGGCTTGAAATCGTTCTGCATCCCTCGGCATGTCGCGTCGCTTTGTCTCTTCCTGTCACATTGTTCTGTCTAGCAAGTCTTATGCATCTCTTTCTCTTTGTTCTCATTCCTTGTTTCAATTCAAGCAGCTTGTCTCTGGAATCCACACTCTTTGATGTCTGTCGTGGTTTGTTGCTGGCTTTGCGGATCTACAACCTTTGTTGAGCCCGCCACCTGTTTTCGACCTTGACAAAGAATGGATGCTGAACCCATCCAGCATCGTTGTCATCGTCACACACGACCATCTGTTCGTCTTTGCTCTGATGGAAGTCTGGATTGATATGAATGCATAGGGTGGGTCGGGTGTTACAAAGTGCGCTCCATACTGCGCTCCATACTGCGCTCCATACCGCGTTTAGGCAGCATTGACAGAAGGATCCTTAGTGAACCTCAAGTAAGGCTTGACGGTTTCGTAACCAGGGAAAAGCTTTTCTGCCTCTTCGCCCTGAACGCTTGGGTGAACGATGACCTTGTCGCCCTTCTGCCAGTTGACTGGGGTCGTAACCCTGTACTTGTCGCCGATCTGCAGGGAATCAATGACCCTCAGGATCTCATCGAAATGACGGCCAGTGCTTGCAGGGTACGAGATCTTGAGACGGATCACCTTCTTAGGGTCGATGACGAAAACGTCACGAACGGTGAAAGGGATTCCCTTAGAATCGACGTTTGTGGGGTCCAGGGCGTCAAGCATGTCGTACTCGGTCGAGACTTTGCGATCTTTGTCGCCGATAATGGGGAAGTTGACCGACGTTTTGCCAACTTGGTTGATGTCTTTGATCCATCGATCGTGAGAGGCAATGTCGTTGGCGGAAAGACCAATGACTTTTACGCCTCGCTTCTCGAATTCGGGTGCTTTGCGGGCAACTTCGCCAAGTTCGGTGGTGCAAACGGGGGTGAAGTCATCAGGGTGAGAGAAAAGGATGCCCCATGAGTCTCCGAGGTATTCGTGGAAATTGATGACACCCCTGTCGAGAGACCAATGCGATTGATTGATTGATGGATGGATGGATGGATGGATGGATGGATGGATGGATGGATGGATGGATAGGGACAGAAGACAAGTCAGCATAAAAGTGCGAAGCTAAACGAATGCGAGCACTAATGCCCGCTACTCGAGAGCAACAACACCAAGGGCCATCCACAAAGCATCGTGGATGATGGTGAGCGGTGTTACTTACTGAGTGGTCTCAGCGGTGAAGTTGGGAGCAATCGATCCAAGGCGAAGGTTGGGCATTTTGGGTCATGTACTACGAGGCTCAAGGAAAGGTGTTGGTGATGATGGAAACGGCATGAGTTTGCTTCGACTTGGCCTTGTTAATGAATCTCGCCATTCACTGCATGCCAAGTCTGTCGATACTCGCCACAAGCACAACCTGACTCACGACCAGCTTGTTTGCTAAGCTGAGCTCAGCCGAGCCCACAGTGACAGGGAAGAGTGTAGAAGAACGGCGTTAGAAGACTGCACCACTCAGGGTCTAAATGGCGTCTTGTCTCGCGGGGGAAAGGAGCCAGGCGCACATCATTGCCAATCTCGATGGCGTGATTTCTTGTAATTCTCCGATTCGGCTAATCATGACCCTCTTCTTTCACTGTTCAGATTATCAGGGTCTAACAGAAACCTGACAGTTTTTCGGCTACATCAGGTGATCTCATGCAGGAACACGCGACATGGTTTGCCGCGTTGAGAAGGCGGCTCATTAAGGGTCCTCACACCAGCTGAAATTTGATGGTCAGTAGTCGTCGGATTTGCCGTCTGTTTCCTTTTACACAAGCAGGCTTTTCGGGAACTCCGAAGGTTTGTCGGGATCTCCGAAGGCTGTTCTGGCACTCCTGCTGTCTGGAATGGCACCATCGACGCTCAATCTGTCGATACGGACAGCCAAAAAGGGAGAAAAAAAAAAAAAAAAAAAAAAAAAAAAAAAAAAGCGTTGGCCTGTGCTTTTGACGGCGGATGAGATCCGAAGAGCAACCTGCTGATTTCGATGCCCGACCAACAGCTGCCTGATTTATTGTCTCTCTCTGTCTTTTCTATGTTTCTCTCCACTTTTCCAGAAGTTGGACCCTGACAAAAGAAAAATTGAACTGAATTGAATTGGATTGAATTGGAATGAATTAAATTGAATTGAGTTGAGTTGAGTTGAATTGAATTGAATGGAATTGAACTGTAATAAATCGAATTGAATTAAATCTAGTATCAAAGTAACAAACGTCTCCAACGCCAATTTTGATTTGTATTTTCCATCACACGTGCATTGCTGTGACTCGCCAAAAGAGAAAGCAACTCGACAGTGATTTCAGGGGAAAGGACCGCCAATTTGCATTGCATTGCAGCACATCGCAGTAGAGTGCAGCATCATTTGATACAGCCCATTCCTTTGTCGCTTTTGCTTGGCTTTTTACAACCACAACCACACGCTGCTCTCCATTCTCCTATATCCCCACGGCCAGCAGCAGCTCAGAGGAAAAGAACCAAACACTCCGCTTTCCTACTCACACCAAACCTACATCCCTACCTCCATCTCAAATCGCTCTCCTCTGTACAGCGCTCGCCATACGTTGCCCTCTGTCTCACCAAGACCTTGTTCACTTTTTCTCGCCATCAATCTTGATCCCTGCCTTGCCCTTCTCTGCTCTCCATTGCGCTTCGACCTACCTTTGGAACAGCTCCCACCTCCTGTTCCTCACCACAGCTGCAACTGCATTCACAAACTCGTCCTCTTTCTTCCCAACCCTGGCCAACAATCTTCCACTTCGCCTCCTCAGTAGGCACACCAGCATTCAGCCAGTCGCATCCTCCTTTCCTGGCCGGCTTAACCGCTAGCCGCCTCTCCTCATCTCGCTTTCCTTCCGGTACTGTTACCTTCACACCTCCTCCTAGCTTACTACCGGTATCTCCCTCTGTCTCTCGGCACAAGCTCCATACGCTTCCTTTGCTACATGCATTCCATGCACCTCTTCATCGGAAGCTGTCTTTAGAGCACCGACTAGACCAGCAGCGACGACAAACGAGGGTTCATTGCCAACCTTACACTTACAAACCATCTCAGCGATACCACCAGCATTCCCCTTACTTGGACCTTCTCAACATCCAGCAGCTTTCTTTCAAGCAACACGAGAATATGACGGCCCAGGTGGTCTACAGCACCATGTCTCATCATCACTTCCCGTCGCCGTTTTCATCGCCCGTCCCAACCCCTTCTCCGACAAAGGAAAGACAATTCCCGGCCTTCCCCTTCCCCGCACAGGCTTCCCAAGTTGCATCAAGCGAAGCAGGGCCGAGCAAATCTCAGCCTAGCACAGATCAAACGACCTCATCCAAACCGAGAGAGAGTCAGCATGTGCCTGCCAACACCTATCGAGCACCAGACTCGAAACGCATCTCAAGGCCAAGGCTGAGTAGCCTTCAAAGCCTCAACTCTGCACCTGCATCGCCGTCGCTGACAGAGCAAGGCAGCGGTCGAGCTTTCATCTCTACATCCCGCTTTCACACTTCCCACCCGAGCATGGGCAGGACCCACTCTCGCAATGCTGTCGAGACACTCCAGCCATTGGCAGAGTCGAGTGAAACCGCAAGCAAGCACAACCTTTCGGCGGATAGCACCACCAGGTCGCCGCCTATCGTTTCCCAGCCATGGACAAAGCAAACCGCCGAAAGCAGCAGCAGCAGTAGCAGCGCTTTGCCACCAAGACCAAGACGCTCGTCCACCAGTCCAAAGCTCGAGTCGGGTCTGAGCGAGTTCGGGCAGATGGGAGCACCTTATGCTGAGAACGACCGCAATGGTGCCAGTAAGGATGTCTCGGCCAAGTTGCGCAACTTTCAATCCAGCACAGGTGCTTTTCTTCGGCGCAGTCATACTGTCACCTCAGGTATTAGCTCTGCTGCACAGAACAAAACTGAGCACAGTCACCATCATCATTCACCGCCCTCGTCGAATGTAGTGACCTACGGTCCTAGCAGCGGTAAATATGCGCCCAAGCTTTCTCAGCGACATCAAACCGTCTCGAGCGTCTCTCCGACTGCTGCGGATCGCCAACCGGGAGCAGCAAACAGCTCGATTTCACCCGCATCTAGCCGCACGCTTCAATTCGCACAGCAGTCCCTTCACCCTCTATCTGGAAGCACACTCTCCCTCACTTGTCCAGCTTCGCACATCCGCCAACGTGCCACGTTGCCCAACAACCAACTCGAAGCCAAAGTCGTCATCCTCGGCTCCCAAGGTGTTGGCAAGACATCTCTTGTGCATCGCTACACTTCCGGCCAGTTCGCCATCGCTTCTACTCCCTCAACGATCGGTGCTAGTTTCCTGACAAAGAAACTCATCGTTGATGGTATAAAAGTTCGATTGCAGCTTTGGGATACTGCTGGGCAAGAACGCTTCCGAAGCATGGCTCCGATGTACTACAGGGGCAGCCACGCAGCTGTGATCGTGTACGATATCACTTCGATGTCGAGTTTCATGGATATCCAAGCATGGATTGAAGAGTTGAAGAAGAACATGACTACCGATTTGCTTATTCATGTGGTGGGTGCAAAGGCGGATTTGGCTTGGTCGAGCAGGCAGGTTGACTTGGAATTTGCTCGTGCTACTGTTAGGAGTTGGTTGCAGCCCTACTCGACCCAGGTTGCTGCCGCATCGTCGAATTCTGGATTCAATAATGTCGAGGGTAGTCCTGCATCTCCTACCCGGCCTTCATCGAGGTTGAGCGGGTTAGGATCCTTAGCTGTTAGTTCAGCTTCTCGGTTTAGTGCTTTCCAACGCGGCCCACCCGGTACCACCAGCACCAGCACCAGCACACTCGCCACCATCCCCGCAGCGGTGGGGATCAAACCGAGCTCATTCACAAGCTCCACCGCCTCCACCGGCTCCGCAAACAGCGATGCAGGTCGAGACGCAACCCTACCCAACACCGCAGATTTCGACATCTCTTGGGAGGTAGTAGAAATCTCTGAAGTTTCAGCAAAAGACGACTGCGGTATAGAAGAAGTCTTCCTAGCTGTAACCAAGAAGTTGGTCGAGAGGGCAAGTCAGATTGAACAGGAGAGGATGGATAGAGAGAGAAACAGTATCTTTTTGAGTGCCAGTGAGGCTGAGCAGTTACTCAACCGCAGTGCAGGGCGAGCAGGCGGAGGCGGAGGTGGGGCGATCAATACTAATAGCTGGTCTTGTTGTGCTTGATTGCCCCGCTTTGTTTGCATCGCATAGTTTCGAAGTTTAATTGGATTCTATATACCTTATATCGTTGTTGTCTGCGTTAGCAATCTATGGTTTTGTTCGCATTGGTATCTTGTCTGGTCTTCAGTGTGTTCTATGCACAGGTTCGTCGTTTGGCAGGAGTCGATGTTTTTTTTTGTTTTTTGTTTTGTTTTTTTGTTTTTTTGTTTTTTTTTTTTTGTTTTTTTGTTTTTTTGTTTTTTTGTTTTTTTGTTTTTTTGTTTTTTTGTTTTTTTGTTTTTTTGTTTGTTTGTTTTTGTTTTTTTTTGCTGTAGCGGTTTGTGCCTGATCAAATGGTCGTTTGACGAACCGTCTGTTTTCAGATTCAGCCGGGTTGGCAAGCAAAACACAGATGCCTCGATCGCACAACATACCAACCCACGCATCTCTCATGTTGTGTTTTGCAACAATGAATTCTCGAAACGTGACACGAAAACTTGCTGCTCAAATTGGCAACCAAAACCAAGGCGCCCTTCGAACCATAGCGAGTGTTTACAGGAAAACTAAGCGGTTGCCCGTAAGCTGGAGAACACCCAAATCCTGATACTCTTGCAAACATTCCTGCAGCTGATCTTCCAAGAACCCCTTTGCAATAATCTGATCTCTGACTCTTGACATCGGGATACCTTCATCTTGCATCTCCTCGTCTGTGTCTTGGATTTCCTCGGCGGTTTTTTGTACAAGTGTGTAGTAGTCTTTGATGATTCTGTAGATTTTGCTTAGATATGTCTGATCTTGACCGAGTGCGTCTCTGGAAGTGTTCGTGAGTGAGGTGTGATTTAGGATTGAGGATTTAGAAATTTCCAGCAAGCGTAGAGCTTCGTCGACGTCAGGGATGGATACTTGGTCATCGAATCGAAGACGTGCTAGGGCTTGCGAGAGACGAATGATTCCCAGTAGCGTTCGGGCGCTGACGTAGCCTGTGCTGGAAGAACCGGGCGAGGAGCTAGAGGTGTTGGATTGGTGGCATACATCGTCCTCTTTGTATTGGGAACGCATCGAGACGTAAGCTCCGACGACGTAGTCCGAGACTGATTTGGGAAGCGTTGGACGTTTTTGGCGTGCAAGGGCAATGTAGTGACGCATTAGGGTGGGGGAGATTACGTCGAATTCTAGTTCCGGGTGCGCGTTGTGCATGTGGACATAGGTAATGTGCTGTGCAAGTCGCTCGTCGTCATCGCGAGTGGGAGTGTCGAGGATGAGATAGAGAATATCGAAACGAGAAAGGAGCGCTGCCGGCAGATTGATGTTGTCCACCGGGCTCACCCTCGGGTTGTATCGACCGTAGAGTGGGTTCGCAGCAGCAAGGATAGATGTGCGGGCATTCAAGGTGGTACTGATGCCGGCTTTAGAGATGGAAATGGTTTGTTGTTCCATAACCTCGTGAATCGCAGTTCTGTCACTTTCCTCCATCTTATCAAACTCGTCGATACATGCGATACCGTTATCCGCCAAAACGAGCGCACCGCCTTCCAACACCATCTCATCCGTTACCGGGTCGCGCATAACAGCTGCTGTGAGACCCACGCCACTTGAACCTCGACCAGTAGTATAAACACCGCGTGGCGCCACCTTGGAAATGTATTTGAGAAGTTGCGATTTAGCCACACCCGGATCTCCCATCAAACACACATTGATGTCGCCCCTGATCTTCATTCCATCGGCGACCGTCTTACTTACACCTCCTACCAACAATAGCAGCAGACACTTTTTGACATCTTCATGACCGTAAATCTCGGGTGCGATCGAACTGGCCAACTTCTGATACAACGCTGGGTCATCTTTAAGTTGGGCAATCGCAGCAGCAATTTCCGGCGTTCGTTGAAGAGCAGTATACTGTTTCTTCAACTGATGAATATGCTGTGCGTCCAAGTAGGTGTCGGTGAGAAGACCTGCTCGGATAGCCTTGAACCCGGAATACGGCATGGGGAGGAATATGCCGCCGACGTGAACGACGTCGCCGGGGCTCATGGCTCGAGTCAGAGGGCCATAGACGTGGATGGTCATCGTTCGGGGGATGTGGCCGACGGGAACTTGGTCAGCCATCTCTTGGATTTTGACTTCTTGGAATGGGACGAATTTGCTAGCGCGGACCTGGGGATACAGGGGACCACGGGTGTTGTTGGTAAGGCAACGACGAGAGTTGCATTGCGTTAGGGGCATGTATTGTCGCGATGTTACCTCTTGGAAGATTTCTGCACCGCATACGTCACATGCGTAGGCGTCGACGAGAAGGAAAGGTTTTACTTCCGAGACTCGAGTGACGATTCCACGGACAGTGATGAGTTTGCCGAGGTGAGAACCGCGGACGGAACGCACGGCCAGCGGTTCTTCCGGTGCTTCTGATGGGGAGAGTCGACCTGTATAGGGTTTGAAATAGAGCATGTAACGACGGAGGAGGACGGGAGGAAAGATGTTTTCAGAGGCATCTTCAGGTGCAACTCCTGCATCGTTGCGGTCTTCCGCGCTCTCTACTGTCCTTGCGTTTCTCTCCATTCTTTGGTGTCGAATCACGTCTAGTACGTCATCCTTGTGCGAGATGTCTTTGCTCGGTTCAGGTACCAACTTGTCCACACATTCGCAGAACAAGTCTAGATAGCGTTTGGCATTGTGGCGAATCGCACCGACCAAAGCCTTGCCGCTTTCCTTTGTAGCGGTGTTGAAATGGGAGGCAACATCGTTGAGGTCGATGATGAGCGAATCCTGTTCTCGGTTGGCGATATTTTGAAGTTGATGCATGTACAACGGAATCTGGCGGGAGGAGGAGGGTTGGGCACCACTACGATCGACGTCCATACGGTTGAGCGAGGATGTCAGGTCCCGGTCAATCTTGAGCTCGTCTGGATCGTCGCTGGTCTCTTCGAGACTTATAGGCGCTCCAGATTGGGAAGAGGGGAGAGAGGAGAGTCGGGAGGAAGGAGCCTTGAAGAAGCAGAGGAAATCGGTGATTTTCTGTCGCTCATCCTCGTAGTTGATGTTGAGGCTGACGGTGGGGAGGATGGGTGCGCTGGATGACATCCTTACTAGCCTTCCTTGTGGAGAGCGGGGAACGTGGAAATGGGGTATATGTGTGAGCACGGCCTCTCGGTCTGGGTAGCTTGCGATCGAGTCGACGAACTTTGATGGTTGTGGATGTCCAACTGCGAAACGTCGAGGAAAGTGAGATGGATGATGGCGAAGGAAGACGAGAGGTCAAGGTGTAGCAGAAGAATGTTTGATGCTGCTTGGTTGTGGAGAGAGGGTGAGATGAACCCCACTGGCAGAACGCGCTCACGACACGAAACGCTCTGCTCTTCTTGCTCTTCTCTCCTTCCTGAGCTGTGCTGCGCGGAGAGGGATTCATTTTACACGACGCGCAAGTCGCGTCTTTTGAGATACTAAACAAACAGCAGAGAGACGCGTCTCATCGCGCGTGTATTTTCGAGCAATGAACATGGCTGTTACGTCGTCTTTGTTTGGCCTATTAGACTCGACAAACCGACATCTATATATCTCATAGCGATCAAAAGCTGCCGGAATGAATCGTTTACATCTGCTTGCTATATACAGGTACATAGGGTTGATGGCTGTGATAAGCTTCGAGAGGGAGTGAGAGAGACTACGGCTTAAGCGGAAGATCAGCCAAACAAGGAGCATTAAACAACCTCCCATTCCAACCTCCCCTCACGGTTGGAATCGCCACTCCTGCCCACAACAACAGATTTGCTATCGCAAACACCGTATACGTCACTTTCAAGGCCAAACTATCCAACTCTATCGCCAACCTCGCTGTACAAACCGCCAAACTTGCAAAGAGGAACGTCAATCCCCACCATCCCATATTGAACTTGAGTTTCCCCCTCTTCAACTTCCTAATAATGGTGAAGAGTCCGATAGCTAACCACCAGATGCCTAGCCCGAAGAGGAGCATTGCAGAGATGAGTCCTGCGCCGTAGAGTGCTTGCCCGACGGAATAGAGTTGGGGAATGCCAGAGGGAGGGCTGGGTTGGGAGATGTTGGGGAAGAGGTGGAGTGCTACTCTACCCAAATGGAGGCACGCTTCACCGCCTTGCCCGCAGGGACCGAGGGGGAGGAATACTGAGACGATCACATCCCTCGGAGGGGATTTGAATAGAAGGAGGCGCTGGAAGTAGAGTACCAAGATAAGTAGGGCGAGGGGGAGCCCAATGCCGAGGACGAGATAGGAGACGACCATAATGGTAAATGCGTAAGTTGGGTATCTTTCCATGAGGATCTCTGCTATCACGCTCCCAGTCGCCGCTGCAGTAATCGGCGGGACGATGGGCAGGAGGAGTGCAGTAGTGGTTCCTTCAAAATAATGCTCTTGATACATCATCATACTAAACGGCACCCCAATAGCCGTCATCAAACTCAACACCGTCGCTGCCCACCATAAGCCACTTGCAACTGCTTTATCTCACTCTTTGGTAGAATGATTGAAAGAATTCGCTTCCTCGCAACACACTCCTTTAGCCCTTAGATCCTCAGTTTTTCAAACTTCACTGTAACGGCACATACACTCGTTTATACCATGCACTCGAACACCTTCCCTTCGACAGAGCAATAGAAAGCAATTGGAACAACTCATTGTGCATGACACTAGTACAGTGTGTGATTGATTCGGATAAAGAGTGTTCAAATGGTGTATCGGAAGTAAGAACTCTCCTCACCGCGCAGCAAGACGTCAATCTTCCTTACTTCTTCCTCGCTCATCAACGTACTCTCGCCGACTCCAGCCCGCCTCTCCTCGTCCACTTCGCTTCCACTTGGCCTCTTCACCTCTGGAGCAGCACCAGCTGCGTTGTTGTCTGATTGAGCCATCACGGCATCCTCGCGATCTCTACTTCGGTTGATCCTCCAGAACCTGAAGCTCAACCCGACAGAGACGATGACACCGAACAGCAGCAATGCCGCACTGGTTGCTGTACCCTTGACATAGTATGGCTTCTCCTTGGCAGGGAAGAGATGCGTTCCGAGCAAAGGACCACACTGGCCGATGGTGGCAAAAATGATCAAACCGAGACCTTTCTTCGATTCGCTGACCTGATTCGCCATCAACCACATGTACAGGATAGGGATGAAAGGGAAGAGGCCGTTGATGATGAGCCAGACACCGACGTATCGTGCCGCTGTGGAGCGGAGACAAGCCAGCATGATGTATCCGATGGTGCCGATGATAAGAAAGAAAGTGCAAACAGGGCCGCGAATCTGCCAGCGATCCGTGAGTCAGCACGCCGTGATGGAGATCATGAAGGCGAGAGCATAAGGTGGTGCTGAGAGGTCTTGCGCTTTGATGCTGCCGAAACCCATTTCTGATACGAGCGTAGGAGTGTAGACGGGAACACTCGAATAGCCGACGTTGATGATGAAGAACAAAACCGCAGTAATGTAGGACATAGGGTCGGTGAAGACAGAGGCGGCTTTGGCCCAGCTGACCTGCTCCTTCATCCGTCTTGTTACACCAGGATCGGTGGCTTGACCTGTCTCTTCGATCTCGATAGCTTCAGGGGATGGTGGTCGGAAGAGTCGAGCTTCGGCAATAGCCTTTTCTCTTGCGGTGAGGAAGCTGGCAGTCTGAATGCTGTTGGGCAAGACGAGGTATGTGATGGGAACCAAGATCAATGTCGGAATACCTTCGACTAGGAACAACAGCCTCCAAGACTCTACGGCTGTGTGAGCATGCACCAGTCCATATGCGATGGAACCTGCAAGCGCCACAGAGATCGCTCCCGCCGATACAAAGATACCGAACCTCAAACCTATCTCCGTCTTTGGGTAGAAGAAGCTCAGGTTAGGGTCGCGTAAGCGAGCTTCTTCTCCTGGGGGGTTGCCCACCAAAGCTTGGAGATATCGTTGGGCAGAATCCAGAAGCAGAGAAAACCGAAGAAAATGGTGAAGATGCCCTCAATGATGAAGACCCACGCCCATCTTCCAGGCTTGTGCTTGATCAGACCGATGGTAGTGGCAAGGAGACCTCCGAAGATACCAGAAAGCGAAGCGCCGGAGAAGCTGTTTTGGCTGTCAAGAAAAGTTGGAAATTAACAACCGAATCGGTTGCTAAGAGCTGTTTTGGCTGAAGGAAAATTGGAAAATTGGAAAATAGCCTGGAAATTCCTCACGTGTAGCTAGGCATCACCTCGTCTTCTGAGCAAAACTTTTCGGTCACAGATTGTCTATAAGAGCTGTGCTTTTTGCTGCTCTTGGCTTCCATATGCTATCACTAATCATCAACTGTAGTCAGACACATTCCCCCACAAAGCATGTATGATCCACCTCCCCAACTCAATGGCAACAGCAAAAGATGCATCACTGAACGAGAAGCCTACCATCTCTCATTCTCAAAGCGCATCACTTACAAGGTGGAGAGGCACTTGAGTAACGGCTCTGCCAAATCACACTATCTCTCTGGCCACTGTGCAACACAGTACCAAGATAGGCATGACAGCCTGTACACTGCCAACATTACCCTTTGTGATGCTTCCAGAGTGTTTCTGCAGCGATTTGGGCCTCCCACACAGTATGCTGCCCAAGCCATGAAGGAAGAAGCTGCTGTAGGAAGCAATCTGCTGACAAACCTCACAAAATACGCCATCTGCAACAGCAATTCTGAGAATGTTCAGACTGATTCATCACCTTCTTCTGCCACTCATGCAGGCTTGGGTACCCCCAGCAAGTCGGACAGAAGCACTTCCACTCAATACTTCAGGGCAGCTAAGCAACTTGCAGCACCAGCACTGGTGACAACCTCTTGATGTGTAGCTAAGCCAGCTCGGCCCTGGCAGGAAGCTGCTGAGAATCGCACTCTTGAACCAACATTGGACCTACCTGAATTGCTGCCTACTGTACACAAAGAAAGCATGCCTATACAGACTCTGCACAAGGATCCCCAGCATGCACACAACTTCAAACAGCTCCACCTCGGTGTTTGGCATGATCAAGCTTACCAAAGGCTCCAGCTCACAGCAGGCACCCTTCAAAACAATGGCATAAATGCAGCAAGGGAGGCTGTTGGCAAGTTCTCCAAATGGCTACAGCACTATACTACAAAGCATGTCTCACTGCTTGTTGCTGGCAACCAGATTGAGACAGGTCTTTGCAATGAATTTGCAGCTATCTTTCACCAACAAGAGTCAATTCACTATCCATGGGTAAAAGAGCATGTTGCTGGCTATGACAAATTCTGCCATCCTCTCTACTCAACCTTTGTCCTGTTTCGAGGCTTCACCAGTGGAGATCACACTGACATGGCTGACTCTGCCATCTCAATCCTTCTCAACTTTAGCCAGCACACTGTACTCGAGCTTCCTGACTACAATATCAAGTTGGAACTTCAGCTGCTGGATATTGTGCTGTTTTGTTCCAACATAGTGTACCACAAAACCACTCAGCACCTCTTGGATCAAGCTGTAGGCAGTGATGTGGCAGAATGCTGGGCAATCACCTGCTTCTTTTGTAAGGCCCTGGAGCGGCACATGGAGCCTTCCATCCAGAACGTCTTCCATTATGTGGCCAAAGTGCACAGTGACACTCAGCAGGGAGAGGGGAGTCAGAAGCAAGGCAAAAAGAGGCCAAAACAGTAGCACAAAAGGCAGCTCAAGAGAGTTACACTCTTTTGCAATCGAAATCGCAATGGCACCATGTATCTTTCACGAGAATCTGCATACTTTGACTTTTGCCATTTGAGAGCCTCCAAGAGATGAATTGAGAAGATTGGGACCTTCCTACATACCACCATTGGACCCTACAGCAAAGTGTTGCATCCAAATTGACCCAGTCAAATCAGCTGGAAGCGCTACTCAAGTGCCACTTGAGTGCCAAAAGCTCAAAGGTTTGCATAAATCAACCTCAGTCTCATAAATAGTGTGGGAATCCTTGTTCTTGTCCATCCATGGCAACATTGCACAACAATAGTGGTTTGATCAAGCTGGTCACACAGAGCTTCTACCATGGGTTGACAACATCCATTCATCTGCTTTGTTGCTTTGTGGTTGGTGCATTGTGATTGATTGGGAAAGGTGTGCAGAGACAAGCCAGCTGGTGCTTCCGCGTTGGTCCCAACAACTTCATTTTGCTCAAATGACAATCTCTTGTGACTCACCCAGGTCAAGAGCTTTTGTGCACCATATGCTACTGGCATCAACGTGGCACAGTCCAAACACAGGTTCAAAACAGTAGAATGTGTGAGAACATGCTGGGTGGCTGAGTGCTTATAATCTGTCTTCATGTTCTTGTGCTTTCATTCTCTCTTCCCACTTTCATATCACTCACTCCCACCTCCATCTCACCATCAGCTCGTTGCACCTCCTGTTTACCTGCAGGCTGCCTCCAGCGTGGTAAATCTGCTTACAAAGATGGAGGTTCAAGTCAAAGATGAGAATGGTGTAGCTCACATTGTCAACACATCCAACATTGGAGGATACCAGCCCAACACAATCTGCAAAGTGGTTACAATCCTTGCTTATGAAATCAACACAGACTATGAAACTGTCGAAGTGATTCAAGAGTTCATTGCATCTGTCAGAGATGACTCCCTCCAACAACTCAAAGACCTCTCCAATGAGTGAAGGAGCGCAGGTTCCAACAAAGACCAAACCAGCATCACGTGTGACCTCCAGCGCATAGGTGATCTCATGATCCATGCCAACCACGTTGCATTGTACTTGGCTGAAGCCTGCAACAACAGTGAAAACAGGTTGGAGACGCAAGAATTGAAGGAGGCTCAAACTCTACAGCAGGCAGCATTCATAGGACATTGCCATTCAGGATACTGTAAGTTCAGGAATTATACCAAGCTCAATTGGGAGTCCATCTTCAGCACAGAGAGTCCAGCAACACCTCTCACAGCTGCAGCAGCATCGATCATCCCAGTTGCTGCTTTGTCCTTTGTCGTACCAGAGGCATCTGCGATTGCCACTTCCTTGGCATCCGTTTCACACACAAGCACCACCCCATCCTCTATGGTGCCAGCTACATTCACAACACCTGTCGCTACTTTGTCAGCACCAGCTGCACACTCGAGTGCCACAACCTCGAGTGCCACAACCTCAAGCGCCACAACCTCTTCTCTCAAACCAGCCAAGTTGACCGCTTCAAATGGCAATTCCTTGGCAACGGCCAAGCACTCAAGTGCCACATCCCCTTCCATCGCATGCGCTGCTTCTACGCAGCCAGTTGCTGCTTTGTCAGAACCCTTGAAGCACTCAAGCGCCAAGTCATTGTCCTCTGCACCTGCAGCAACTTTGGCCAATCCAGTTGCCACATCCTCGGTATCAGCAAAGCACTCAAGTGTCACACCATCACAGAAGAAGACCAGAAAGCAGAGGGCTGATGAGATGGGGTGGTACTCAACATGGCCTACAGCTGTGAAGGAATGGCACAATGACAAGCAGGCAGAGTTGGAAGATTGGAAGAAGGAAACAGATGAAGAGGCAGAAGCACACAACAAGGAGTCGGAGAGGCTCGGATTTGCTGACTTGGATCTTGCAAGAAAATATGTGATGGGGTACAGAGACGGCTCAAGTGACAACAAGCCTGAGGCGGAGAGGGACATTGACTTTGGCACTAAGGAGAGTAATGCCACTCAACAGGAGTTCTTGGTTAAGGCTAGAGAGATGCTGAAGACCAAGGGTTTGCACAAGGCTGAGGAAGAGGACTGTGCCAAGGTCGAGAAGCTGCTGCAGCAGCCAGATGCAGAAGGGAAGGTAGTAGAAGAGGTTGACAGCAGCACCAATCTGTACTGCAACATGCCACCTGGGGATGTTATTGTACCTATTCAAGCAGGGACAATGTGCACAGCAGAGTCTCGCAATGCTCTAGGTGCCTCTCAAGTGCCATCAATGTCCTACTCGCAAGACACAGTAGAGCCTCCATCCAAGTTGCCATTTGCCAAGACACCCAATACCAATGTGATGGAGCACAACAACTTGCAGCCAAAAAACAAGCAAGATGCAGCTATGCCTGGCAGCAGTGGTGCAGTTCCTGCTCCTGACATTACAAAGAAGGGCAAGGGAAAAATGTGTCAGGTCAGGGATCCCCCTCTGTCTCCTCCTCCCTTGAGCGATCCACAACGACCAGTAGTGGAAGTTGTTATTCCCGCAGTTGGATCGAGCCGAAGCACAAATGAGGCAAAAGGCAGCCAAGCTAGAAGCAAACAATGCACCACCGCAGAAGCAAAGAGTCAAATGGGTAGCAACAGAGAAGGCAGCCAAGCTGGAATCGAATTTGCCACCACCAATGTAGGAAGCATAAATGGTAGCGAGGATTTGAACCCTAGTGAAGCAAGTAAGCGAGACACGGGTGATTACTGGTTTGACAAATCAGGCAGCGGTGACACAAGCAAGGGTAGCACTTCCTTAGCAGCAGGGAGCCAAGCTGATAGTGAGGAGAGCAAATTCATCAGATGTTCAGGTTGTGTCAAGGCAGCAACAGCAAAGAAAGTGGGAGGCATGTGTGTCTTCAAGAAGACTCAGAATCATGCCAGGGCTTGCAAGATTCTGGCTGCTAGGCACTGTGGGCTGTGCAAAAGATGCTTGCAGGTCAGCATTTACTGCATGCCTGCTGACTCTGGCAGCTACAAGATAAAGTGCAAGTCTTGCAACAGCAAGACCCATCCCCCTGCCACCACAAGTTCTGGCTGGATCAGACTGTAGTTGCAAAGTGGGATGGGCTTGTCAGCCAGGGTAAGACTCACATAGTTGCCAATGTCATGGTATATGGCAGCCTAACAGTCTTTGGCCACTGGCAATACAACAAGGTACCACTAAATGACTATCTTGCTGGTGTCACTCCCAAGATCCTAAGGGCTCACTGCAGGAACAAGTTTGGCAAATCCAAGCCTCTCGAGAACCCCTTTCACTGGAACAAAGCAGACCAGGGCAAGACAAGGGGAGCTGGATACAAGGAGGTGGCCCAACACAGTGCAGGCCAACCCGCCACCACCACCACCCCCAATACTCCAAGCAGTCCCAAGTGAACAGCTGTTGAAGCTGGCTTGGCAACTAGTCAAATGAGATCTAGCCTGTTCAGACCTGGGCCCTCTCTTTTGCAGGGATATAGAGCTTCACCTGGAAGGCCAGTGCCTTTGCAGAGCAATATCAGTTTGGCTTACAGAAGTATTGATATTGCCAAGGGATCACATGCAAAAGCTGCTCTCGAAAGCATCTCCATGGCAGCTAAAGGGCTTGTGGAGCATTTTGGCTTCCACAACCACTCTGAGGATGAGGAGTCAAAGGAAGAGGCATGCTTAGAGGCTCTCAAAGGTTTTGCTGACACTGTGATAGGTCAGTTACACTGGCATGCCAACTTTACCGACCTTTTTGGTAAAGCTTCTGACCAACACTCGTAGTAGTCCTTTCATCTATGTAGTTACATGATTTCAAATATTAGCAACCTGTTACGTTGTTACATGCGCAAGCTGTATGCGCAATCTAATGATGTAAGTTGATGTATTGCAAGAAATAAGAGATCTAGATGGAAGCTGGTTTAAGTACTAACTTCTATACAAGCAAGATTGTATGAGCAAAGATTTGCAAGATAGGTATCAAACTTGATGCAAGGTATCAAACTTTTCTGCACGACGAGTATTCACACAAGAGGATATCGATTGAGCATTCTCATACAGCTAGTATTCATGCGAGAGGGTACCCAGGCATGACACAACCTCCAATTTTCCTTGACAGCCAAAACAACTCTTAGCAACCGAATCAGTTGTTAACCTCAACTGAATTTTCAGGCCAAATTGAGGACCAGAATGGATTTAAGCGATTGTTCTGGTTGACAGGAGAATCCTCAAAAGTGCCAAATTGTGACCTCTGACTGGGTGTTCTCTGAAGTGCACAACAATGCAGTTTCACAAGAGACTTGGATTTTGGGTGGATCAGGTTACAAGCTTACAAATGCAAACATAAAAACAGTATCAACAGAGTGAAGACAGCCAGAGACAATGGAAACACAAAACAAGACATGCAAAACAGAGAAAAGGGACAAGTTTGTTTGCTGGGATGGCTAGCACTTATGACTGGTATGATAGTGCTGAGACAAACGAGAACTACGACAAACTGTGGTGTTGCTGGACAACTCAGCGGTCTGCTCCTCTGAATCTGAAGCAAGACGGTGCCTCACCCATCAAGTGGGTGGTTTGTAAAAGTTGTCGTCCAATAGCACAGATGGATTGATCTCTGGATATGACTTGGAGCCAGATGCAATGGCTGTATTGCTCGAGTCTGTCTGAGAAGTGCCACTCTGCTGTCGACCAGGTGCTGAGGGAGTGGAAACAGCATGATAATGGGAGCTGCCAGATCTTTGCTTGGACAATGCCACTGCTTTGGCACTCACGCGGCCTGAAGTGTTGTTGTTTGGGTAACCTTGTTTGATCCATCTAAGGAATGCAGGCCTTTGTTTAGCCTGCAATCTGCCACCTAGATTCAAGAGATCATCAGCCAGCAGTTCCGACTTTTTGCCTGAAAGGCCAAGCTCATGTTGACAATCAAGGTGCAGGGCCAACTCCTTTATTGGCATTGCCTTGCCACAAGACAGGCAAGTTGTTGGGCTTGAGGACATGTTGAACGAGTGTACCCCTGCAACATGGTGAGCAAACTTGGACATAGTCCAAACTCGACTTCTTTGCTTGGCCAGGAGGCTCTCATCTTGGGTGCAAAATGGACATGCATGGAGAACCACCAACGGCTGGCCGCAGCGGCCATGACGAGCGGTCAAAAGCACTGGGCAAGACAAGTTGGCTGGAGATGCCTCTTGAGTGGCACCTGTTGACAAAATGGGCAGCACAGAACGGCCAACTTGTCCAGCCACTTGCTCCTTGGCATCAGCAACTGCCTGTGCCATTGACACATTGATCTCTTCCTGGGCCACACTCTGAATTGACAACATAGCAGCAGGTGGTGGTGGCAAGGGAGTGATACTCTGCACCCATGAGATCCAATTGTCCCTTTGTTTGCGAGCTTTTGAAGCCTGGCCAACAAGATTGGGTCAATGCAACAGAGCTTTTGCTCCAAGGACAAGATCATGCTCTTGCAGATGATTGGTGAAGTCATATGTCGGAATCTGCATATTGCAAAAGGGGCAATGACAAACAGGGCTGCAATCTGGGTAAATGTGCACCCTGCACACATGTGTAACGAGCTTGTGGGACTCCTTGAAGCAGTGTGCCCTTGTTGCTGCTGGAAGGGCCTTGTTTACAAGGCAGACCCTGCAGGTTTGTCGACACCATTCTTGCTCAGCATAGCCCCTGAGAAGTGCATCAATGTGCATCTCAAAGTGACTGTTAGTCTGTTCATGGCCAAAGATCCACTTATTGTGCCAGGTGCAATACTTGGACATGTTGGACATGATTGTAGGGAATCCATGTGCAGTTTTGAGGTGCTGCACCACATCGAGAAGAGGTGAAGGCTGCCTTTCTTTCCAATGCAAGGCCCACTGGCACTGCTCAGCTCCACTGTTGATTACAAAGGGACACCTATAGCTCCTGTTTGGCACACATGTGAGATGGTCGAGGGTCAGGCTGATGCTTTTGTAGTGGCACAGGATATGGTGGATCAGTTCCTTGTGGTCTTGTGGCAAGATTTGACCACAACATGCTTTGTGCCAGCATGGTTGACAAGCTAGTGCCTCACAGCAAGCTTCCTTGTACTTTCTGTACATGTGAGGCTTCGCACAAGTCCACATGTGATTGATCATTATGCCCCAAGTGACCAGCTTGAGGGAGCCCTTGGAAGGGGTGGGGAGAAGCAATCTGAATGGTTGGTGGCACCAGCAGCAGGATTTACCATTTTGTTTCTTGAGGGTGGCCAAAACAGCATTCTGCATGCCAACATTGTTGGTTGTCATGGCTGCAAAGAGCTCATGGAGAGGCACGCCAGCCCCATCCTTCTTGAGCAGATTGTATTAAGGCTGGGGCAGATCTCCAATCATGGAGCCAATCTGATTGCACAGCCTGTCAAGCTTCTCATGTAGACAGAGAGACAGAGGCTCTTTGGCTGATAGTGAGATGCCAGAAGCTGGCAACGAGATGTGTGCCAGGTCATCTGCTGTTGAGGATGATGGAGTTGATGTTGAAGCAAAAGAAAGGGGTGCCTGTGAGAGGAAAGGGATGCTGGCGGCTTGGTGCATCCACTCATAGCTCGAATCGGCATTGCCTTGGTCACTTGTGTGGCTATCCAAGTGGCTGCCAAGAGGCACGCTAGAGGTACTTGCTTGGTGCATTGTGCTGGAGCCAGCCTGGTCACCGCCATTGTTGTCATTGGTATCACCACCAGCCTGAAGGTGTTGTGACAGCTCCTGTGCTGCTGCTGCAGGACTTGCACCACCAAAGAGTGAACCATGGAGTGCACATACGTTCAGGTCCTCCTTCTCTTTGTAGGCATGCTCGATCATTGTTCGACGTTGGAGCTGGCACTGAGTTCTTTCCAGACATTTCATCTTCTTGTTGTGGTCTACCTTCAAGGTTTGATACTTGTGTGCTGGCAAGCCTTGTGCTGAAGTATCAGAGAGGGCCACCTTTGCCTGATTGCACTTGCACACAAGTCGCTGAATGATTGGCATTGACTCGACATCAGCAATTCCAACAGCATGCAGAGAGTTTGGAGTATCTGTGATGGCTTTGACACAACAGAGACCATGCAACATGATGTGGTTCTTGGACTCTTTGCCCCTCTGGACCAAGCCCTGAATGTCATCAACATTGTGCTGTGACAAGTAACTCTTGACAATCTGTGAAGAGGCAATTGAGTGCCCAACCGAGAGCCTCTTTGCTCCCTCTGTCGCTGAGGTATGGTCCAGCGTCTGAATCATCATGCATCAAAGCGAGTACATTGTGTATTCAGGCATGCCAGTGGCAAGAGCAATCTTTTTTGTGGCAGTTTCAGACATATATGTTGTCCAGGGTGCTGATTCCGAGACAACCCAATTGCTGCCGCTTGTTAGGCTGTTGTTGTCAGCTGCGAGCAAAGTGGAAGTGGAAGTGGCACTTTGATGTTGGGCTGTTGCTACTGAAGTGGTACCTCTTCCTGAAGACAATGCAGACTCGATTGCAAGAAGCACAAAGAAATCTTTGGCCTTGGCCTTAATGGGAATAGGAAGGAACTTGTCCACTTTTTCAAAGTCTTCTGGATCAGCTGTCTCCATCACGCTGGCAATGCTGATGCCATGGTCAAAGACACCGTCCTCTTTGGCCAGCTGGGTAAGGATGATTGTTGCCTCCATGATGGCTGGACCGCCACTGTCATAAAGGGGTTGAGTCTGGTACATGCTGGGATTGGTTTGTCCATGTTTCAAATTACAGAAGGTCACCTTGCAGCCAAGGCAGTATTGGGTTTGTCAACATTGTGAAGGTTGCACTTCATGACCTGAATCCCGAACAACAAGCATGCCACCATCATCCTCCATCAACTCATTATCATCATCATCTTGTTCACTGTCGTCATCGTCTTCCCAGAGTGTCAGGTAGAATTCTAGATCACAATACTTGAGGGCATTGGTTGCAAGCCAAGTGAGTGTCACCTCACTAGGTCGAACTGCACAGTAAAAGACGATGAGGTGGTGAGCAGCAAGCTGCAGCTGCTTGCGAGGACAACAAAGCAAAAGATGATTGCCAAAGACGCTATCTGTGATAAAAGTGACAAGACCATGATAGCGTGCCACTGGTTTGGGTTTTGCTTTGTGGATGCTTTCCTCTGTAATCAGTGCCAATGCTTCCATGGCAATGTTAGAGTCAATCCACTTGTGTGTCAGACGGTGATAGATGGTCTTGATGCACTGCCAGTTGGAGCATGCCAAAGATAGGTATTGCTTCTGCTCTGGGTTGACAAACAACTCTTTCTGATGATAGACGCAGAATTTGGCAACCATCTTCCAAAACAAGCAATTGGTTGAGACATTGTGTCTAGGTGAGGACGAGAGGATGTCATCAGCAGTGATGTTTGAGTGAGGACCATAAGCATGTGGGAGGAAAACCTTGTTGCAAAAAGTACGCAAGTACTGCTCCGCCACAGCATGCTCCACATGGGTGCAACCTGTGAGGTGTGGTGCATGGAACATATCAATAAGGTCTTGCTCCACCTCAGCTAGATTCTTGTGCAACTCCAAGAAGGCTGGATTGTCATCAAAGCAATTTGATACCACCTTGGCCTGCCTGACAAGATGCTCCTCTGTAAGGGAGGTGTGGTCACTGAACTTCCCCACGCAAGCTGCTGCTGTTGGCACTACCTGGCCAAATCCCCAAAGAGAGCATGAAGGTGTGTTGGACATGGTAGAGAGAAAGGCACAATGGTAAAGTTGTATGTGCTAAAGGGACAAGAAGAGGATACAAGGTGAATACGAACAAACAGATTGCTGAGAGAATCCCAGGCTGAATGCTGATGCTGATGAGCAGGTTGGTCACAAGGCACAGATACAGTTGTGGCCCAAGCGCCAATGTTAAGAGCAGGAAAGCAAACAATTGAAGGAAGTGTTTGCTGAAGAAGCGAGTTGGTGATGGATGGATGTGCTGCAGCAGGAGAAGAGGAAAGGCAACAATTGCAGAGAGAGAAGCAGATGCTGGTTGTTTTGTTGATAAGAGAGTGTCACTTTGGTAGCAAAGCAGTGCTGAAAGTGAATTTTGGCTGGCTTGGTTGGTTGCAAGAGGGATGCTACAGATGAATTTAGAGTGAAGCTGAGGGAAAGAAGATGAAGGTCAAGGAAGATGATGGAAAGGAAGGGCAAATCTGGGATGTGAGAACAATCTGGGCCCCTTATATGTGCCATAAAAAGCCAGCAGCAAGCAAGTCCTGCCAAAGGGAGAGCATTATTCCCTTTCCCAAGGGCAACACTGGCACCATGCCAGGCTAGGCTTGAGAAGGTCAATGCTTTCACCCAAGCTGGCCAGCTAGCCAGCCTGGACCACTCATCGTTGGCTGAGATGCCGAAGGGTAGAAGAGGAGGAGAGAAGCCGAAGCTGAAGCTGAGACAACCATTCATCAAGGTGCCGATGTGACACTTGAGTTGCTGAGTTGAATTGCCTTGGCTTGAGACAAGGCAACGAGATGACTCAGCTGCCAGATCAACAAGAACAAGGAGTAGTATGAAAAGGAACAAGAGGAGGAGGAGGAGGAAGGATAGGCCGAACACAGACTGACTGCCTGCCTGCCTGCCTAACGTGCGTGCGTGCGTGCGTGCGTGCATGTTTTGCTTGATGTGACTTTGGAAAGAAACACGGCTCCTCGATGTGACTGTGGAGGAGAACAGGAGAGGGAAAATACGAATTGAATGACTGCCTGAGAAGGACTCGACTCGACTCGACTTGAGCGAAGCTGACATAATCCCCCTTGTCGGCTCCTCGGCTTCGTCAAGAACGGTATGTTTCCCTCCAACTCCGGCGAAACCTAACCCCAATCCGAACTCTGTCGTTCCTAACTGTGCGATCCCGCTAATAATTGTTATCCATGCCATTGGAAGTGTTCCCAGAAACATCGACTTTTGTGGATGCTTGATCGTCAGAGGCAGTACTTCTGGGTACATTAGATACCTCGCAAATAATGCGCATAGAAAGAGGATGAATATGATGATATCTCCCAGGAGGAAGCACAGTGCTGGCCAGCGTAAGCCGGAATGAATAGATGCCCAGGGAAGAAGGTTCAAAAGCGTAGCTTGAACTCCAGTGCCCATCGTCACCGAAAACCAAGATGTGGTGAAATGCAGAACTCGATCTTTGATTCCATGACGGCGCATTGGTTTTCCGTCCTCACCGACGAGTTTGATCCGTGCTGGTTCGCTGCTGGCCTTACTGTTGCCACTGCTGCTGCTGCTGTCGTTGGTGGAAGGGGTGGTGTGAGAGCGGTTGTGGCGGGATTGGGCAGCTTTTTCAGAGTCGGCTGTGCGGGCTAGTTCTTCCGCTTGTTGTCGGATGAAAGATCTAGTGGGGGCTCGCTTGGAGCTGCTGCGTGGTTTGCGACGCATCAAGGAGGAGAGTAAGCGGGTGCGCTGACGGGTATCAGAGCTGCTGTTGTTGCTGTCGAGGCTGCGAGGCTGAGCAGGTTGGGGAAGATCAGCTGCTTCGCCTGTGAGGACTCGATTGAGTCGTTGACCATACGTTTCGGTTTGTTGCATCTCGTGAGTGACTGCGAGCGAGCGATCAAATGCTGCTTCAAGGTCGGCTCGATCTGCGCTGCTAGTTGCTTGACTGCCAGAAGCTTGTTTTGAAGCTTCGTTACACGTCGATGCTTCTCCCTGAGCACGCTGTGTCGGAGACGAGACTTCTGGATGAGCATGCTCCACAGATGTCAGCACATCGTTTTGTGGCTCTAGACCAGGAGCGTCCTGATAGACGCTAGGTTGATTTGAAGTCATCTTGGGCTATAGGTCGTGTGTTTACTGTGTTTGTATAGCCGAGGCTGGACCGGCGGTCAGCTTGTGAGGTTAGCGAACCATTCCAAGATGCGGCAATGTGCTGCGAGTCTACGCCGTGGATACATAGATTGTCGATACGGGAAGCTGAATGATAATGGTTGTGACTTGGAACGATGAAAGTGCTGTATGGAGGTGAGGATAACAAGGGTGCAAATACGCAAATGTCAGCCAAAAAAAATCAAAAAAAAATCAAAATCTAGACAGCTCTCGTGGAGAAAAGCGGGGAAGAGCGGCATTTCTCGCGCATTTATTCCCGATTCCTCCACTTTGTGCCTTTAGCTGGAGGTGGCCTAACACCGAGCCTATTTTGCTGTGGTCGTGAGCAGCCTGGGTATCAGCACAATGCTCGCACTTGAATGACCTCTTTCATCGATAGCAGCCTGTTATGCTGCTCATCAGCGGTAGAGATCTCAGTACAACACACACACACACACACACACACACACACACACATACATACAACCTTGCCGCTATCGTTATCTTTGCAAGTTGAGATGGGTTTCGATTGTGAATGTGCTTATGTGAAGGAAACTAGGTTACAATACTATCCAGTGATGATGAGGGATCATTGCTTAAAGGTGCGACTTGATACCAGCCTTAGCAAGCAAGGAATCACTGATGGCATTGGTGTTGTTGATCCTATCCCAAACTTCAGGTGCTCTCCTCAACTCCAACTTGCCCAACTGCTGCAAGTGAACCTCGTCAGGACCGTCAGCATACCTCAAGGTACGCAACTGAGCATAGGCATAGGCAAGGATAGTGTCCTGCGAAACACCCTCTGCACCGTGAGCCTGCATCGACATGTCCAACACCTCCAATGCAGCGTTGACAACGGCAACCTTGGACATACCGATCTCACGCATAGCACCTTTGGCGTTGGTTTTGTCGATCATGTTGGCAGCCGAAAGCACGAGCAAGCGGGACTGTTCGATCTTGATGCGAGCCCAAGCGACGTTGGCGATGATGGTGCCGTGTTCGGAGAGAGTCTTGCCGAAAGCACGCTTGCGCTGGTCGGTGGCACGGGCGAGCATGAGGTCGAGAGCGCGTTCGGCAGTACCAATGGTGCGCATGCAGTGGTGGATACGACCAGGTCCAAGACGACCCTGGATGATTTCGAAACCACGACCCCAACCGAGGACGAGGTTGGCAAGCGGTACACGGACATTCTCGTAGATGATCTCGCAGTGACCCTCGGGTGCGTCATCGTAACCGAAGACTTGCATGGGTCGGATGACCTTGACACCGGGAGCGTTTGCTGGGACGATGACCAGAGACTGCTGTGCGTGCGAGTTGCTGTTTTCCGGGTCAGACTTGCCCATAACGAGATGAACGGCGCAACGAGGGTCACCAGCACCCGAGATCCACCACTTGTGCCCGTTGATGACAATCTCGTTGCCCTCCTGACGGATCAAAGTGCGGATGTTGGTGGCGTCCGAGGAAGCGATGAAACGCTCAGTCATGGCGAAAGCAGAACGGATCTCGCCGTTGAGCAAAGGAGTAAGCCATGTATCCTTCTGCTGCTGGTTACCGTACTTGGCGAAGACCTCCATGTTACCAGTGTCAGGGGCAGCGCAGTTGAGCGACTCGGAGGCGAAGTGAGAGCATCGACCGGTCATTTCGGCAATAACGGCGTATTCCAAGTTGCTCAAAGGAGAGCCGACACCAGGGTAGTGCTTGCCAGAAAGGAAAAGGTTCCAGAGACCCTGAGCCTTGGCCTTCTTCTTTAGCTGCTCGACGACTTTGGGGACGATCTTCCATCGCAGAGCGGGGTCGGTGGAGACCTGAGCATGGTAGAGACGCTCTGCAGGGATGCATTCGTCAATGATGAAACGGATGACCTTGACGAGAGTCTCCTTGCCGAAAGGCGTGAACTTGTCCTCGATCAAGTTCCAAGTAGCAGCACCGATGTACTTCTTGATGAGCTCGTCGCCACCGAGGCTAGCGGGAAGGACTGTCGACATTTTCGAAGGGAGAACTGCGTTCTGGTAAGGAGCTGGAAAGGTGCTAAGAGGAAGCCGCAGGGAGGAAAGAGTGTGATGAGGGCAAGAGAAAAAAACAAAAACAAAAATGGGGAACTGTGAGCCAAGTACTTGTATGGGGAGGAGGACGATAATGGGTCACCGGATATGGTCCGGTCGAAAGGGTCGGATGCTGGACCGGAAAGTCAAGAAAGCGGTCAGGCCACACAGAGAGACAGAGGCACAGCTTGTGTCCACGCAGAACAGAGAGCCGAGCTAGAAGAGAGGGTCTTTCTCAAGGGTCAGCAAGGCAGAAGAGCACCAGGAGACTCGGGCAACCAAGCAAGCACGCAAAGCAGAGTGGTTCCGTTTTGTGGGGTTCAATCAAGGTTGGATGCGCGGAGCACAAGTTGGACCACGCGCAGGCCAAACCAAAGCTGCTCCTGCTCTCCTTGATCACGGCATGGGACAGAAGCGCCATCTATTCAGTCGATCCCATCGCTGTGTTACACAAACAAATGCGGCAGAAGCAGACCGACAATGAGAAGCCGAGTGACCGGAAAGCGCTTTCTCAGGAGCGCGTCTGTTGATCTACTAAAAGTATGTGACTTCTGGTCCGATCTCACATTGACGCCGGCTTCGCTCACTCCATTCCGTACTTAGGGTTAGCGGGGCAACTATGTCGGCTATCTGTTAACCGGAATGCCGATGCCAGTCGCGATAGTCGATCCGGGTCAATATGATATATATCCGAGTGAGCCAAGTTGGCGTCGGTGTGAGATCGAACTGAAAGTCACATACTTTTGCTATTTTTTTGGCGCAGCAAAACCTCGACCTGAAATTTCGGCTTTCGGCAATTCGGAAGATGCAGAGGGGCAACTGACAAAGCTCTTTCTCAGGTTGCGCTTCTTACCTTAGAACTTTCACCACCATCTTGAAGACCTCATGAAACAACGAACGCTGCTGATATATGGGTTGAACAACCATAAGCATAGGCGTAATAACCAACCCAATCACACACTGATCCCATCGCCCCGTCATCTGGAACTATCACTATGACAGACTCCTTCGAGATCACCATCGTTCATCGCAAGCAGGAGCACAAGATCGAGTCTCTTACCTCCTCCAGCACACTATCAGAGCTCCGTCAAGCCGTCGAAGAGCTTACCTTTGTACCTGCTGACAAGCAAAGGCTGCTAGTTCCAACAAGTACTGGCATAGCTAACCTCAACCGTCGCCACGATGGAGACATGAAGATGGATCAAAGAACGCTTGCCGACGTAGGCCTGGCTAGCAAGCCCGAGACTAAGCTCAGCGTGCTAGGGCCCTCGTCGCATGAGCTCGAACAACTGTATCAAAGCGAGTCCGAGATGCAGAAGCGCAATGCTCCTCGTCAGTACCATCCAAGCATGCTTCGAGACGCCAAAGCTCGCAACACCACGCAGCCTGCTTCTAGCTTTTCACCTTTGGGCAAGATCTACGCTCACCCCATGACATCCGAGACCTCACCATTGCACGCCAAGATCATCGACTACCTAACCAGGCTAAGCCGAGACCCTGGCATCTTGCACATTTGCTCTCTGCACAACTTCCGCGTCGGCGCACTCACCGAGCTTCTGCCCTGGGAGCATCCAAATTTGCTTGGCTTGAACGAGAATGCAGGCCAACGTATCTTGCTCCGCATTCGAACTGACGACGCGGAAGGATTCCGAGACTACAAGACTACACGACGTGTTCTCGTTCACGAGTTGGCGCACAACAAGGTTGCCGATCATCCACCCGAGTTCAAGATGCTCAACAGTGAGCTCAATGCTCAAATTGAGGCATTCCAGAAAGGACAGCAGGATGGATCGCACAGGCTGGTAGAGGGTGATGTGTATGAGCCATCTGCTCCGGCACTCTCGTCTGGGATCAGCAGTGGCGGTCACCGACTCGGAGGCTCAACCAAGAGTAGTAGTTGCGACGCTGTCACAGCCGAAGAGCGACGTCAGCGGATCCTCATGGCCACCATGCGTAGGCTCGAATATGAAGAGCAGCAGATCGAACAGAGCTGTGGTAGTGCTGCCACTGCTGCATCTTACAAGGATCGGAATGCATCTTCGACATGGTAAGCGTACAACCAGCGCCTCTACCTCTGCACTGGCCACCATCTCTCCGTAGAATTCGACAGCATCCTGTACTTGTACCCTCGCATCTAGACCCGACATCCTGTAACTTGATATTGTATCTCTAATTTCGCAACAGCATGCAACTGCTCCCTTCCTACTCCCTACGTCAGCTGTCTTGTCGTCCGTGATGTTGAATGTGAGAACAAGAGTCTGTTCTATCAGCACGTTCCTTCGGAAGCAATGCTCCACAGATCGGGCATGGATCGGCAACAGCTCTCTCTCTCTCTGTGTGTCTCTCTCTGTGTGTCTCTCTCTGTGTGTCTCTCTCTGTGTCTCTCTCTCTGTCTTTGTCTCTGTCTCTCTCTTTCCGCCTTGGCCGTGGTTAGGAGGGCTTTTTCTTGTTGGATGAAGGGGCAGTCCTCTTGTCTTGGCTGTGTGGAAGAAAGAGGTCAAGTCAAAGCGAAACGCACAACAGAGCGCGCCTAACGCAGCGACCAACAGCAAGCACTGGCCACGCGAATAACAATCAACACTTGGCATCGAGCAACCAATAGGATGCCAAGGATGGAGAGAACTCGAGACTCTGGAGCTTACAACACGCTGGTTGGATCGATGTTGCTTCTGTGATGAATTGTGAGGACGAGATTGCCCCTGTTCCGAGGAGATACTACGCCGCGGGAGAAGGCTGTGTGTGTTGGTGGTAGCCGAGGAAAAAGTGGAAAAGCAGGCTGTGCTTCCTCTCTGTCTCTCTCGTCGGCAGTTGTGTTGGGATCACCACTTTCTCCTCCTCACTCGCTCACACTCTTCCATCATCGTGTTCACCTCCATCCTCGTGTCCACCTCCATCCTTTGCCTTCCTTTCCTACACCACCACCACCCAACCAGCACCACCAACCACCACTGGCACCAACGTCATCACGACACAGCACCGGGCTCGATCGAACAGGACATCTCTTTCCTTCCTACTACTTGTCGTACCGTATAGCTTCCGGGTCCGCATGGCGTTGTGAACCTCTTCTTTAGTCTCTTTAGGTAACTCTGGTCGATTTTGCTCGCTCTGCTCCATTTCTCCCTCCGCTAGACTTGCCCAAGATGCCTGCCCTCGCAGAGCCCGTCCACAAGGGCACGCTCGTTTGCGTCGTCCTCAAGGCGCGCAACTTGCCCAACAAAAAGTCCATCGGCAAGCAGGATCCCTACACCGTTCTCAGCATGGGTCAGGAACAGCAAAAGACAAAGCCCGACAAACGAGGTGGTCAGCATCCCACTTGGGACGAACAGCTGCACTTTGAGATCTACGAAGATATGGAGGATGCGCTAGCCAAGGATTCTACCAATTCAACCGGCTCCGAATCAAAAGCTACCTCCTCATCGGCTCTTCCCAAGCCGAAAGGCGGGAAGAAGGTGCTCAAAGTGGCTTGCTATTCCGATGACAGCAAGGAGCCCGACTTCATCGGCGAAGGTTTGGTGGATCTCACAGAAACGCTCAAGACCGGCGAGTTCGATGAGTGGGTCACTATCAAGGCCAAGGACCGCTATGCCGGAGAGGTCTATCTGGAGTTGACATTCTACTCGTCTGCAGCTCCGCCTAAACAGCGTAAAGCATCGATCAAGCCTCTCCTTTCAGGCAGCGATACGTACGGAGGTGCAGGAACGTTCCAAAGGATAGAAGACGCAGGTGACAGCAATGCCTCCAACACTGGATCACGCGGTCCCGCTGCACCTCCCATCCCTGCTTCGATGCGGCCTGGTGCTGCTGCTGCCGGCTCCAACAACACCCACAATCGCATGTCCAGCAGCATTTCTACTTCGAGCCTCTCCTCTTCCCTGCACAGGCCCACTGGGTCCATGTCGCATTCCCAGACCATGCACGACCTAGGCGTCGGTACCCTTCGACCCAGCTCATCGCTTGCCAACTTGGATGCCTACACGCCTGCCTATGCACCCGCCAGCATCTCACGCTCCACCAGCCCTGTGCCACCACCGCACTCTTTGTCAGCGTATCACTCTGCTGCCCCTTCTCACTCATCTTCCCTCGGTCCTGCTGCTGCAGGGAGCTCTCGTCGAAACAGCTATGCAGCCCCCATAACGTCCGAGTTCGGTCATAGCATCACTCCTTCTGCCTCATACTACTCGCAACACTCGATCACGCCCTCGCAGAGCAGTCATTACCTCCAGAACAACCACGCACCCGAAAGCAGTGATGATCGATATGCTACCATCCGACCTGGCTCTGTCATACCGCCGCCGCAACCACAGCAGCAGCAGCAGCACCATACATACGTCATCCCGCGCTCCCACTCTGTTTCTCACATTCCCGTGGCTTACACTCAGATGCCTCAACCAGAATTTGGCCCCGATCAACTCGTCCATTCCATGTCGCAGATGGGCTTCGGTCACTCCACCTCTTCCTCCACCGTAACAATGGACAAGCCTCTGCCTCCACCAACGCCTTCACATGTCGACGAGCGTCCGCCACAATCACACATCTATCAAGCACCGGCACACTTGGCTTCGCTTTACACTCCTCCTCCTGCGCCAGCGCATGAAATGCAACGCCCTGTCTCACCAGCTGCCAGGCCTGCAAGTAGCCCAGCACCTACACCTTCTGTTGTCAATGCTCAGTCGTATTACCACCAGCAGCAGCCACAACCGCTGCCATCGATTCCTCCACGATCATCCTCTCCTGGTGCACCATCCTCTGGGTATACGCCGATTCCTAGTCCTTATGCTCAGCCCCCTCCTCTGTCACCGCAGCAGCAACAACATGTACCGCGACCACTACCATCAACACAATCTTCCACTTCACCGGCATCTGCTCCTTATCCATCACACCTCTATCAACCACTCCAGCAACCCTCTCCGCCCCCGACCCAACTTTCACACTCGCACTCTCTCAGCCAGAACTACTCCCAGGCAAGTTGGTCCGCTCCTCCACCACCCCAACAACAGCCGGCGTACGCAGGAAGCACAAACGGACACGGAACAATGTCTTGTTCCATGTCAAGCGGATATGTTTACTCACCACCTCCTCAGCAGCAGCAGCCGCAGCAGCAGGGATCAGATTGGGTGCCGGGTACAAGTCCTTCACCTTTACCACCTATTCCTCAACAACAAATGCCTGGCTTGCATAGCTTCTACGGCTCTTCACCATCTGCTTATCCTCAACCACAGCAGTATCAGTACAGCCAACAACCTCAACAGCAGTACACATCTCCGCCGCAAAGTGCAAATGCAGGTGGATATGGAGGACAGTACTCCCAACCCCCACCTCAACCGCTACAGCAGGGGGGATATGCGGGTGGAATAACACCATCTTACTCTTACTCCTCGGCTCTGTATCAGTCGCATCAAAACCAGTATCCTCAACACCATCAACAGCAGCAGCAGCAGCAACAACATCAGTAGGAATATCTTCTTTCACGCATCTTAGGACAGTTGGAAATACATCTGTTATACACACATTCTCATTCTCTGCTTTTGATGTTTGGAAAGCGTTGCATTGCTCCTGAGTGAGAAGTGGATGCAGAATTGAGAAAAGAACGCCGTCGGGCTGGGTTAGAGGCCGGGAGGGCGTGCAGGCGGAGGTCCAGGTGGCTTTCGTGTGACTGGAGAGATGGACCTCGATCTTGATCTTGATCTTGAGCTTGAGCGGGAGAGTGAGCGTGAGCGTGAGGGGGAGGGAGAGAACGCATATCTGGCTCTCGCTCTTTTCAGACCTCCCCGAGGAGGTGATATGGCTGATCGTGAATCAACAGACCTCGACCTTGACCTTGGATCAATCGATCTTGATCTAGACCCAGACCCAGAACTAACACTCGGTTTGCGCCTTCTGCGCACTGGCGATCTAGATCTTGAACGAGATACTGAGCGAGAGTCGGAGCGGGAGGAAGGAGAAAGGGGTGTAATAGATCGTGATCTGCCTCTGGTTTTGCGTGGCGGAGATCTGCTCCTACTTGGGCTTGGGCTTGGGCTTGGGCTTTTGGAAGAGTAGCTTGCACTCCTGCTGCGACTTCGGCTGCTGATGCTTCTGCTTCGTACACGGCGTCGTGGAGGGGTGCGACTGCGACTGCGACTGCGAGATGAGTACGAACCGCTCTCACTCGACCTCGACCTCGTTTTAGATATCGACCGCGAAAGAGATCGTCTACTTCGTCTCCTGACAGGCGATCTCGACCTCGACCTGGAACGAGACGAAATAGATCTCGAATCCGAAAAGCTCGGCGATCTAGTCCTTTTCCTCCCCCTCCCAACATCCTTTCCTTTACGTTCCCTACGAGAACCATCAGTGGAATACTCCTCACTATCACTCTCACTATCATACTTCCCTCTCTTCTTCGGTCTCGGGGAAGGGGATCTTCGTGAACCTCGACCGCCCCAGCCACCATCTCTCCTTTCCCTCGCCCTCTTCTCGTCTTCCCTCTCCCTCTTCTTTCTCTCCCAATCGAGTTTCCTCTGTTCATCAGCTTTTCTCCTCTCTTCGACCCTCTCCTGTTTCTTTCTCTCCTGCAACTCTCGATCAAAGGCATCCCCCTCTCTGTACCCACTTTCCATTCCTAAAGCGGATGCTAACCGGCGATCATCTGCTTGTTTAGCTTGGAGTAGCTTATGCGTTTCTCCTTGTCTCAACTTTCCTCCCTCCTCTCTACTCGGTCCTACTTTGACACTTGGTTCCTTCTCCCTTTCTGATTCTGCCATAAGTTTCTCCCTCAGCGCACTAACCTGACTTTCAATCTCATCTTCTTCCACATCATCATCCTCTAACTGGACTCGGAGTTCCATACATCTTACTTCCACCTTTCGCTTTCGTTCGTGTTCTAGTATTGCAGCGTCTGGCTGAACATGGCTTGTTTCCGAAGAAGACGAGTGGCGGGAGGAGGAGGATTTATTGAAAGGGTTATCTCGAGGTCGAAAGTTGGAGAGATTGCGTTGGATGTAGCCGTTCGTGCCTGTACCGCGGACTGTTTTGAGCCCGATACCGTTGTACATTTCCACTGATACAGCACTGAGATGCTGTGAGGTGGGGAAAGATAGAGGGGAATCGGTGGTGGCTGTGAAGGAAACGGGGAGAAAATGATGGGTGAAGAGGGAGGTCACGTGAAAATTTGGGAAATGAATAATCGGATTTCGGAAAACGGCAATCGGCAATCGGGTGAGGAAGGTGTTGCACAGAAGAAGTTGTGTTGGACCCTTCCCTGAAGCGGTTGACAAGGTTGGTGCAGGAGATGGTGGTGTCACAGAGCTTGTCATTGTCCCCTTTGTGCGTTGTGAAGCGCATGGAAGACGACTCTCGAACACGCCGAAGCAGATGAAAACGATCGGCAACTCATGGTAATCTGTCGTGGCTCAGCGGAGCGTCAGAACCTTGCTCTCTCCGTTCCATCATGTAAAAAGGCTTCCAACCACCACCGACATAAAGCTTGGACCTTCATTCTTCGACGTCCACTCGCGACCAGGCTCATGAGGCTTGCACGGCAAGAAAACCCCCACTTGAAATCTCCTCATACATCTCGCGAGCTGGGCAAAATGGTCTTCGATATGCTCTCGCATGGGAGCAGGGACGAGCAGAGAAGGCTTACCTCTGTCGATGCGGATGATACATATAGCCCAACTCTGCAGCCCACTCCCTCCTCATCCTCTTCAGCACCTCCCTTCATCGAGCAAGGTCCCCGTCCTCCCCCTTCTTCCGCACCAGCACAACTAGCTTCACCACTCTCTTCCCTCAAGGTCTCCAACACCATGTCCAAGCGTACACGAGCTGACTCTCTTCCACATGGCCACCGTGTTCCTCGATCGGGTTGCACTGCAACTTCGTCCTCCTCGCCATCCGACGACCTCCCAATTTCACCCCTCGAAGGCAGCGATGACGACGACACCGAAGAATCCGCCTCGCGCAGACGCCAGAAGATCATAGCTCACATCTCCGCTCAAACCTCGGTCGACCCTTCCGATCAACTCCGCTCCGATCAGCTCGCCACCGTACCCCGCTCTTACCAACTCGAGCTCGCTGAGTTAGCAAAAGCGGGAAAAGTTCTGGTCTGTCTAGATACAGGAAGCGGAAAGACTCTCATCTCTGTTCTGCTTTTGCAGTATGTTCACCAACACTTTTCTCCTCCTCGTACTTCATCTCTGGCTCCGTCTTCGGGGGGCTCAACCTTTCTCCTCACCCGCTCCGCAGCGCAAAGTCGCCTTCTTCCTCGTAAACCTAGTCCCTCTAGTTCACCAACAATCATCCGTCATCGCCGGTAACTCCCGCCTCTCGGTCGGTAAGCTCTATGGCGAACTCAAAGATTCTCTCCGCAGCAAATCCTCCCAACTTGCTGTCGACAATTGGCGTTCTCCGCAATGGTCCGCCCTGCTCGCATCGCACCAAGTGATCGTTTCAACCGCACAATGCTTCCTCGACGCTCTAATTCACGGTTTTATCAAGATGTCCGATCTCAACCTTCTCATTTTCGATGAAGTTCACCATGCCCTCAAAAATCACCCTTTCTTCCGCATCATGAATTATTATAGACTGGCCAAGGAGGAAGAGCGGCCAAAGATCTTTGGGATGACGGCTAGTCCCATTTTTACGGGGTCAGGGAGATTTGATGAAGCGAGCGAGTATTTGCAACGGGCAATGGATGCTAGGATTCACACTGTCAGTAGGGGAGCGTTGAGGGAATTGGAGGAGGTGAAGAGGCGACCAGAGGAAATGGTGGTTGAGTTTGAGCCCTATCTTACTGTGGTTGATGAACCGTGGAATGCAGATGCGGTCAAGTATTCGGAGCTGAGTATGGAGATGATTGAGTTGTTCAGCAAGAAGGTCGATCTCGAAATTTGCCTAGACGATGAGGAGGAGGTGGTGGATCCGGTGACAGAGGCATTCGAGAAAAAAGTGAGACCAAAGTTAGAGTATACGATGCGACATCTCGGTCTTATCGGATGCGACTTTTTCTGGCATAGCACTCTTCTCGAGTATCGATCCCGTGCGAGGAAGTGGGCCAATATCGATCGTAAACAGAGGACGCTTGTTAGTGATGAATGGATAGTCGAAGCTGCTTCCACCCATCGCTCTGCCAGTGTAGCTCCCTCTGACAGTCAAGGCCCGCCGAACTCCCAAACCACCACCACCACCATCACCACCACCACTCAACCTGGCTTTGGACTGGGCCTAACAGTAGCCCATCTCTCCACCAACTCCGACCTAAATTCTCGCATCCTCCATATGCGATCCCAACCTTGCATCCCCGACACACTCGGCCTCAATGCCACCAATTCCTCCCCGAAACTTCTCCGCCTAATCGAGCTACTCCACTGCTTCGAACCCAGCAAGTCCTCCTTTTGCGGTATCATCTTCGTCGAGCGCCGTCAAACAGCCACACTTCTTGTCGGGCTCATCAAGCGCACCCCCGGTCTCGAATTCATCCATCCCGAGTTCTTGCTAGGACACGACAATGGCACTGCAAACGGTGGTGCTCCGGGCATGGACTGGCATGATCAAGTTCAAGTGCTGAACAGGTTTAGGAGGAGGAAATCGACGAATTTACTCATAGCGACATCTATCGCCGAAGAAGGGTTGGATATTCAGGCTGCCAACCTCGTCATCCGGTTTGATCTGTTTAATCGGCATATTTCCTTCCTGCAGTCGAGAGGGAGGGCAAGAGCGAAGGAGAGTAGGTTCATTTTGATGGCTGAGAAAGGGAATAAGGAGCACGCCGGGGCCATTCTGAATGCGTTTAAAACCGAGGCTAATAGAGCGAAGTGGTTGGATGGAATTGCTGAACCGCATCTCGCTATGCGGGATTGGGGTGAGGATTGGCAGCAAAAACTTCGCATCGACACCGATAGCCAGGAGGGAGTTGGAGTGGAGGGGGAGAAGGAGGAAGAGTGTATGTTCGAACCAACCACAGGCGCACGTTTGTTCCCGGAAGACGCACCCACGCTTGTCTCTCACTATGCTGCCACCCTGCATTCCGAGTATCTTAAGGATGCGGTTCTTGCTTACCGCATCGAAAAAGTAGATGGTCTTCCGAGTTACAAAGCTGTACTCGAGCTACTCTCTACCGCGGCGGTAAGGAGTGTAGAGTCTGATGGGTGTAGGAGCAAGAAAGCGGCTAAACGAATGGCTGCTTTCCGCGCATGCCAACAACTCCGAGCTTTGGGAGAACTGGATGAATGGTTAATGCCCAAGCTCGTTCCTCGACTCAAAAAAGCTAAGGATGGTGTAGTGAGATTGCTTAACCCTCATCATCAGGCTTGGCGGGGAAGCGGAAAACCGATCAATGTGCCGAGTAAGAAGCTGGACGGTTGGGCGCGCTTCGCCTCCTCCCACCACCACGCTACGGGACAGGGGTGGTGCGCAACGTTATTGCAACTGGATAAATTCGACGAGGGATATGAGCCACTATTGCTGCTAACCCGCGGTCCTTTACCCGAGACGAAGCTCTTGAAGCTGCTCCATGCGGGTTCGGGCCAGATGAAGGATCTGCATCCCAAACCTCTCCGGATTGCTTCCGAGCTTGATTCGGAGCTCATGGGAAAGGTGGTAGAGTTCACGAAATTCGTCTTCAAGCTTATCAGCCGGAAAGATGGGCATTTGCCAAAAGGGAAGAGGTTGAGTTGGCAGACGATTGAGAAGGGGCAGCCGACGGTACTCGTTCTTCCCGTTCGCATTGCTGCTGAGGAGGTGCAAAGTGTGGGTGATATAGCATTGGATTTTCCCCCATCGCTGGATCTCACTCAACTAGATCTGAACGCGGAGGGATCGGAGCAGAAGCTGAAGGGTAGAACTCTGGTTAGGCAGCACGGCTATCACTCGCACTCGCTTTACCAGTTTGAGAGCATTCGATCGGATCTCTGCCCCAACTCGCCACTCTCGTCTGGTGCAGCGGGGGAAACATATCTAACCCAGCATATGAAGATGTACGCTCGTCACCAAGCATCGGCCGACGAGCACGAGGTGGAAGTGCTAGCTGCTCAACTCGCGAATCAACCCTTGCTGAGTGTTCGGAAGTTGCCCAAGATCAGCAATCTTCTCTCTCCTCTCCCCTCAATTTCTTTCTCCGCCACTCCTGCTGCGACGCAGGGCGCAAGGTTGATCGTGCCGCACTTTTACGCACTTCATCCGCTCCCTTCCACTCTTCTCCGCTCGATCCTTCTCCTACCCTCCATCTTTACTCGGTATGACCAACTTCTTTTGGCTCAAGCGTGCAATAATGATCTCCTCGAGGGGAGATTGGACAACGATAAAGTCCTCGAAGCCCTCACCTCCCCCTCCGCCGGCTCTGCGTTCGACTATGAACGACTAGAGTTTCTCGGAGACACCTTCCTAAAACTCGTCGCTACATGTCACACCTTCACAACCCACCTCGGTCGAACAGAGGCAGAGCTACACATGGCTAACAAAGGCATTGTTACCAATGTTCGCCTTCTGAAAGAAGCAAAGCGATTGGGGTTGGAAAAGTATGCTATTCTACCCAGCTGTAATCTCTTGCCGCGTCGGTTTACTGCTCCTGTTATCGGCAGTGTAGGAGGTGCACTCACAAACGATCCATCCATGGATCATGACGGGCAGGTAGATGTAGTGAAAGAAAAAACTCTAAGCGATATAGTAGAATCTCTCATCGGCGCTGCTCTCCTCTCCCCTTCCTCCTCCTCCCCTTCCTCCTCCTCCCCTTCCTCCTCCTCCCCTTCCTCCTCCTCCCCTTCCTCCTCCTCCCCTTCCTCCTCCTCCCCTTCCTCCTCCTCCCCCTCCTCTCCTTCCTCCACGTCTACTGCGTTTTTCGTATGTCGAATTTTGCACCTGATCCCATCTACCATCTCAACGTTGTCCGATTTCAACAAGCTCTTGGAAGAACTCAAACACGAATCGGTAGAAAGAAACTGGTCTTCCCGACTCAACCCTCCGTCTCTAAGGCACCTACAATCGCTCTTCTCCCATACATACCGATACCCGCATCTGGCACTAGAATCATTCACCCACCCCTCTTTGCTCGCTTCCATCCTGCCCTCCTACCAGCGGTTGGAATTTCTGGGAGATGCTTGGATAGACTTTTTTATTGTCTCCCGAATCTACACCGAAGGCGGGGGTTTGGCGCTGTTGGATCTTGGAGAAATGATGGCACTCAAAGGCGTACTAGCCAGCAATGCCGCGCTGAGTGCGTTGGGGGTTAGGTTGGGACTGCATAAGTTTATTGCTAGTAACAGTGCGGTTCTTGTGGAGAGCATTGCAAAATACGGCAAGGGGTTGGAGAAGGTGTTGCGAAAGGGTGGGGGTGAAGGACAGTATTGGACAAAAGCAGGGATGGTGCAGGTGCCTAAGGCGGTTGCGGATATAGTAGAGGCTAGCTTTGCGAGTATAGTTGTGGATAGTGGGTTTGATCAAGATACTGCCCAGCGGGTTTTTGGGAGGATTTTTACGCCGTTTTATGACGAGCATTGCAAATGGGAGGATTTGAGGGTGGGCGAGGTGAAGAGGGTCATAGAGTACCTTTCCAGCTGTTTCAAGAGGCGAGGGGTGGAGGAGGGGTGATGTTGGAGGTGAGCACGAATTTGTTTGATTTGCCTGCGATCGCAAGCGATGTCGGGGACAACGATGGGGAGGAGGCTATCATGCGCGCTCTTCTTACGCCGGTCAACGTCGAGTTCAAGGTGCGCGGGAACACGATTGCCAAGATTAAAGGCGTACTGGCTAAGACTCCCTTACATCTGACCCGAGCTGTGGGTATTGCGAGGGAGCTGCACGAACTTGAACCTCAAATGGCGAAGCTTTCGAAGCTCAGACCTCTTTCCATGGACGACAGCCCTGTTCTGGCGTTGAATTCGAGTGACGATGAGGAGGAGGAGGAGGAGATGCAAACTGATCAACCATCCAATCTGGAGCAACCGGACGAAGAGATGCCACAAGCCAACGCTGCCATTGCGAACCATCAAGACGATCAAGCTGGACCAACGGAGGCATCGAAATCGCAAACAAACGAGAATTGGGAAGACATGATCGACTACCAAGAGCACCTCCTTCTTCAGCTAGCTAGGACCTTGGGTTGGAAGTCAACCATTCAAACCCCCCTCACTTCTCCCGCCACTGCTGAGGAAAAGGAAGAGGTAGTGATGACTCTGACTAAGATTCGAGATCTCATCTTGCCTCCCCCTCCTCCTCCGACTCCTCCGACTCTGACTCTGCTGAGTGAAGCAAGGTATGGCTTGTAAGGCATGCTGGACATGCCTATTTGTTTATGCCCATGCACAAGTGTTGCAATCCCCCCATCGAACTCAACTTGCTCTCACGCACAGCCAATCATGACGGACACTGGTTTTCATCCATCTCAACGAACACACACAGTGCAGGCCTTTCAAGCACGAGTGTTGAAAAAATTCCCTCGCAGTAGTCAGAAAAAATGGAGGCTACCAAATAACCCCATCTCCCAGCGCCTGTTGCTGCTGGACAACCTTTGTTGCATCACTTAAACTCTCGCAACTAGCCGTATCTTCCGTTTCATCCCCTTCTTCCTCTGTTCCTTCGTCCATCTCCCCTCCTCCTTTCTTCAACCTTCCTCCGCCCCTGAACGCATGATGATGGTTCCAAAACAGCGGTGACTGGGTCGAAGTACCCGCGGAGGAATTCGACTGGTGAGTATGGCTCGAGGAACTATCTCTATCGCTACTACCTCTTCTCTGCTTCCCGGACCCTGAGGTGGGGGTGTAGCTGGATGGTGCCGGGTTTTGAGTAAGTGGCAAAAGTTGTGAGAGAGGAGAGAGGGGAGAATGCAACCGAGCTTCGTCCACGATAGAAGTATTGTGGAGTTGGTGGGGTTTAGAACTGAATGATTGTGGGGTGAATAGTTCTCTTTGCCCCGCTCCTTCTTCTCTCCTGCGAGGGGAGGTGAAGCTTGACTTTGCTGCTACACAGCCCTGTTCTGTTTCAGGAGCAGTGGTAGGCCTTTTACCCTTCCCATCCTCCGCATCGGCACCAGCGATTACAGGCCTTCTTCTTGTCCTGGGTGCCGGCTTTAGTGAGACACCCAACCCTCCTTCTGCTCCACTTATATCTTTGTGCGTTAAGAGCCCTAAACCTGCACTCGTGCTCACGCCGGGAGGAACTGCATCCCTCATTCTCGGACTACCAGCCCCAATCGTAGACCTTAGCTCGAAATGACTCCTACTCCAATCAACGCCACTCCTCCTTCTGGCTTCCAGAAACGCTTCTTCCAATCTCAACTCCTCCAACCCTACTCCTCCAGCCGAGGCGAACTTGGCCATCTCAAGCTCGGCCAGACACTCCAACTTATCAAACTCATCCTCCAGCGCCGCTACATCCCTCCTCTTCCTTGGCGGAGGAGGAAGACTCGCCCTTTGGAGACCCTGAGGGGGAGATTTAGGACATGGCGGGGGAGGAACTTGACTCTGCACGTAACCCTGAATCAGTGCTACCCTTTCGTGGAAACAATGTGGTTCCAAACCAACAGGTGGTGGTCCTAGACGTTTGAACAACTGACTTGTAACCAGAAGAGAGATGGATGCGGGTGTAGGATCTGGGAGTGGGAGACCGGAGATGATGGGTGAGTCTACTGCTGTGATGCTTGATGCTAGGAGGGGGGAGGAGGATGTGTCTGTTGTTGCTGTGAGAGGGCGGTGGGTGTTGGATGCGGGTGAGCGGTGGTAGAAGCGGTCTGATGCTGCGTCGGCACTGCTCTTTCGTACATGGGCTGATACTGCGACTTTGCTGAGGAGGTGTCCGAGTGTGCTGCTACTTGTGTGCTCCTGTTGATGTCCGTGGCCGTGAGAAGAGCCTTGGTTGTCGGAGCTGTAGGTTGACGAAGCACCACCACCATCGGCACTTGTCATGTCTGCTGTTGCTGTGCTTGCAATGTCTGATCGCCACGCTGAAGGGGGTGCACCTCTGGAACGTTTGCTTTTGCCGCTTGGAGTTGACGGCGCCTGTGCACCTTCCTTGGACCGCAAGAACTTTGGCGTCAAAGAACTGACCGAAGAGCTGCGTGATCGGGAAGCAATCATCTCTGGCGCCACACTTGGCCCTGCACCTGATTCGGTGGAAGAAGCTGAGACTTGAATATCAGCCAAAGAGGCATTCGTGCTGTGACCTAGTCGACGAGTAGAAGGCGTACGCGAGAGCAAAGTGTTGTTGAAGCTAGATGATGATGATAAAGCCGTCTTGGTCAACTCTGTTGATGCAGGTGCTGGAGTGTCTTTTGAACCGCCGCCGAAGGACAGGAAGCTAGCTAGGGACGCAACAGAGGCGCTTGGGTGGATTGAGGCGAAGTGTGAGCGTGAGCTGGAAGGCATTCCAGAGTATATTGAAGCGTCCTCGGTGTCGGTAAGGGTATCATCGTAGCCGGCGGTCTTAGTGTGGTGAGGGAGAGACTCGGCAGGTCGAGGCGTAGTATGGCTATGAATGAGCGAGCTACGTTGTTCTTGTCCATCCCTGTCGGGCGTAGGCCAACTCGGCTGCAACAGCTCGAGATGTTCGCTACGAGGCGTGTCCAGCAATGTCGATGCTGCTAGCCTAGAAACTGCGTGCTTGAAGTGCAGCGAGTCAGGCTTGCTGCACTGATCATCGTAGCTGCGAAAAGAAGCAGACCTGAGTCTAGCTCTGCTGGTTCGAGCACTAGCTTCAACCCTTGTCTGCTGCACATGGCGTGGGGCGTGACCAGGACTACTATGGCTGCTGGTACTGCTTGCTTGCGGCGGCGTCAAGATGTCTGAACCACGGCGCACAGAGGATGCAGTAAAAGCATGGTATACAGGTGTAGCTGAGCAAGTGTCATCTGCTCTAGATCGAATATGAACTTGACGACCGGAAGATTCGAAATCGCGAGGGTCCCAACTGATGATTTGAACTTGGGCTGGCACTGCTGATTTGCCTTTTGCGAATGGATCGTGGGGTGAGGCGAGAGGAGAGGAGGAGGATGGTTTGCTGTCGAGTGAGTTGGATGTGCTGTTGGAGCGATCACGCCGACGAATTAGAAAGCGTAGTGGCATTCGTGTGATGTGAGCTGCATTACAGGAGCGATGCTGTGGGTCGATCGATCTACCAAGGGGAATGGTGGTTGCTTCCGAGGGGATGGCGAGCAAGACTGTAAAGATTCTAGAGACCGCGACCGAAATCCGGAGGAGGAGATGATGTTGGTCCGAGACAGGGAGCGACGATGGATGGATGCTGTTGCCAGACAGCTTGAGAGATGGGTATAGGCTACGGACAGGATGGATGGTGGTGTGAAGGATTGGAGGAGCGTCAAGAGACAAATTCACCACACACTGCTATACTGCGCTGAGTTTGGATTTCTTTGGCTTTGGCTTCTACTTTGCCTATCTCTTTCTCACGCCAACACAGTCATCCATCGGCACTGCCTACAGTATCATCGCATCGATCCGAGCGGCCCTTCTGCTCATGCCGAGATGAACGGGATGGCCGACAGAGCAAATGATCCAGTCGTCATCACCCTCGCTTGTTGCTCCTGTGGCGGTGGCGGTGGCGGTGGCGGTGGCGGTGGCGGTGGCTTTTTTAGTGCCTCCTGCGCACTTAATCTCGGCTAAGCCGACTGAGACCCACACACGACGCCGTCTAAGCTGGAAACGCTGCATCGGATAGCATTCCTTCTCTCTCTTTCTTTCTTTCTTTCTTTCCTTCGATGTCGTCTTGTCCTGCCTCATGCTTTCTTTGCTGGGAGTGGATTGCCACCCTTCTTCCCTCCTTCGCTCCCTAGCTCCCTATAAGGCAAGGGAGACAAGGCGGATGATGGGGCAGCGGCGTTTGGCGCTCGCTGTACCACATCAGCGCACCACATCAGCGCACAGTGATGAAAACGAACGATCGACAGCGCTTCATGTCATGCACCTTTTTTGCTCTCGCATATTCACACGCGGAACGTCGCTTCTCTTGACAGACTCTAACAGGGGCAACCGCTCTTGTGTTTGCATGGATGCTGTGCTTCATAGTAGCTCCTACCCCTTTGGTCTCAGCACAGCCACGACACAGCATAGACAGACGCTCGCATCCATCCAATCTTGAACGTTTTCATCTGTCATTCAAAGCGCGAACCATCAACTTACAACTTTCTCCGCAATGACCTTCAGTTATCCTCCAACCACCGATACTCGAACCTGAAATCGCTTTTCTTCCTCTGACACCAGCTGCCTTCCCAATCAAAGTACACATAGACGCCCTGCTCATACTCATCCGTAATCGCCTGTGGCTCCGAATGCCTCTGGAACCAAGTCAAATACTGCTTATGAAACCTCCAGCTTTGCTTTTTCAACTCCTTCGCTGCAAGATACTGATGATACGTCCCCTGTTGGTAGTAGAAGATGTAGAAGAGCGTGTCCACGTCAAACTTGCTGTATACCGCTGGGTTGTCGAAAACGCTGGCCGGCGTTTGAGGGTAGTAGCTTGGAGTGCGGAACGGGTTTTTCGGTACGTAGTACTTGGGTTTCTCACAGTCTAGCGGCGAGGGGACGTTCATGAAGGATGATTCCAGCGATTTGTGCACCAGACCCAAGTTGGCCTCCCGACGAAGCAATTTTTGCTTGGCAGACTCGAAGGAAGATACGAGATCGGTGAGAGAGGTGGGCAGACGAGCTTCCGTGCCGGCTTCCTTTTGCGCCGCTGCTTGTTGAGCTGCTGTACCTGCTCCTCCACCTGCCGGTTGGATAACACTTGCGGCGGCTGAAGAAGCGGCAAGCTGTGCAGGCTCGAAGCCGGATGTGCTGTCATCTTGTGCTGGTGCCCATGTCGAAGTTGCTGCTGCTGAATCGACCTTGGTGAGGCCAGGTGATGCTGGAGATGCTGATCTCGCCTTGCCACCGGCCTCGTTCTTGATCGCGTCAACGTTCGACTTGGCTACAGTGCCTGGTGCCGCTTGTGCGGTCCCTGAAGACAAAGCCTGTGTTGCAGAAGTGAGTGTGGCTCCGACTGCTGATGGCACGGCGCTTGCGCTTTCTGCTGATGTTGCGTCATTGGCGATCGATGCTGTACTTGTCGATGGCCAAGCAGCTGTGTCAGCAGAACAAGCAGCGTTGCTTGCCACTGCTGCTGCTGCTGCCGCTGCATATCGGATCGGCGGTAATGGTGCGGCACTGGATGCTTTGGGTGGCGAAAGAACAGCAGATTGCGATGCGGGAGCTGCTTTAGCTTGCGAAAAGTTGGCAGTAGGTACCGCCTTCTCTTTGGCAACTGCAACAGGCTCTTGCGATGCTTTCTTGGTCGTCTTCTTGGCCGCTGGCAAAGGTACCGAGGGTGCAGATGGAGTTGAGGCTGCAGCAGCCGCAGGTGGCGCAGGAGTGGATGAGACTGGCGACGCAGCTGTCGTCGGCTCTTCCTTCTTGCTAGTGCCGTTGTTGGTGGTGCTGTTGGTTGTCGCGCTAGTACTGCTGACGTTGGTATCAGCAAGACTGTCTCTCCTTGGCTTGGTCGGTGTATCACGGAAACTGAGATCATCCATACCAGCTGTCGAATCGACATTGCTGTGCATGTCGTCATTCTCCTTGAGACCGAACGCCTCCTCGCCATCATCGAGATTGAGATCGTCGTAGATACCTTCATCCTCCTCAAAGTCTTCCTCCATGTTGGACTCGACAAAGTATGCAATATCCTCCTTGATGTCCTGCACACGCTCGGTTTCGAGGTTGCCATTCTCGAGCATTCTGAGGAGGATCTCGATTCGCGAGATATGCCAATTCCTTCGGTCGTTGGCCTCTTCCAGCTGTGATGCTCGTTCATCCTTTGCAGAACCCTTCTTCTTCTTCCCGGATCCCGAGATGGTCTCGATCTCTGCTTCCGCAGCCTCGACCTGACGTGAAAGCTCGTCCACCTGAGTAGACAACCAGTCGGTCACTTCCGCCTTCTCGCGATCCTTCGGATTCATCTTTGCGGCAGCTATCAGACCTTCTTTGGAGAAAGCTTTGGTCTTCATTTCCTTTTCGCACGCCTTGAACTTCTCCATCTGTGTCTCGATAAGTTTGCGGTTATCGAGCAATGGCTTCTTGTCCTTGATGTCGTTGCTCTGAAGCCAGGTCTTGATCTGATCTCTCAAGCGTTGAAGCTTTTTGATCTGTGTTTTGAGATCCGACTCCATCTTTTCCTTTTGCGTTTGATTTGTCGATCGTTGCAAGAGCTCGTACATGTCCTCAAAGATCTCGACACCTTCTGCGACCTTTTTCAAGGTCTTGTCGATCTCTGTTTGCAACTTTCTCGCCGCCATTTTCGAGGTCTAGCTCGCCGCTGTGCGAAGCGAGGTTGGACAGGAAGACCAAGTTGTGCGTGGGCTTGGTGCGCAAGGTGATGATGGATGTTGACGTCGAAAGCGAGACGACCAAATCCGCAGCAAGGATGGGTTGCTGAATGTGGATGTGCAACTGACAGCAGGTGCTGGGCCAGCGTTGCGGGTGGTTGTAGGTGACGATGAGATGAGAGTAGTCGACAGTATAGCTGCGATGGGTGTTGTCGCTGCCAAGTCCAAGTCGAAAGTCGAACGATGATGAGGTGGATGTGAACAAGTGTTGAAAGGACGAGGGAAGAGCATTCAAAGGTGAGAGTTGGAGAATTGCCTAGTTGGCCAGGGTCGAGTGAGCAGAAAGAGCGCGTTTCCAGTAGGAGAAGCTTCGCTTTGGTTTGGTTGGCTGGTGCGAAATCGCCGATTTCTCTGCCAAATGAAACCAGAACGGATCCGGCGCTGAACAGACTTTTTCTCGCACGAATAAACTGGACTCACTTTGCTGCTTCAAGAAGAAAACGCTCACCTTGCGACTTGGCAATTGCCTGTTTGTGACACTTTTGCTCGCTCATCGTTGCCAACATCATCACCAACATACAGCACAAGTGTCTCAACATCGTCATGTCGGCAACAAGATCAACAAAACAGCTGACATCGCTGTTCCAGTCGCTCCGAACCGGATCAGGCTCGTCTTCGTCTTCCGCCGTTGCTTCCAGCTGCAAGTCCACACGATGCTTCTCTACAACACGAGCTAGCTCGAAAGCCCCGGCAGCATCTTCATCAAACCAATCGCAGCGATGTAGGTTACCACAAATCAATGGACCCGATCATTCATCTGTCTATCAAAAAGTCGCAATGCAGCAGCAAGATACTGACAATTCCATCCTTCTTACATTTGTGATCATACAGCCGCATCATATCCCTTCTCATCAGCAGCATCGATCCCCGACGTCCCCGCTTTCGTCTCGACCCAAAAGGACATTACTCCACCACCCGAGCCTAGGACGATCTTCGACGCAGTCATGCCCCGTGTCCACTCCGACCTCCGAGCACGCTACGACCCAGGCAACCGTCTCACCAAACTCTTCGACCGTAAATCGCCCGAGCGCATCCCCCTGGTTCCGTACTCATCGTCGAATCTTGGACTTCACCGCTCAAGACCAACTTCTCCACATTTTCCGGTGTGTTGATCGCGGTACGACGTCGTGGTGTATCGACTTCGTTCGTACTGAGGAACCTGGTGCAGAAGTTGGGTGTGGAGATGAGGTTTAACTTGTATTCCCCCTTGCTGAAGGATGTTAGGGTGATTCAGAAGGCTGAGGCGGGTAAGAACGATAAGTCGGGTAAGTTGAGGAGGACAAGGAGGGCTAAGCTGTACTACTTGAGGAAGGATGATAGACGTCTGGCTGGTATTGGTAATGTGATTAAGCAGCAGAGGCTGCAGGAGGAGAAGAAGGCGCAGGAGATGGCTAAGCGTCGTGATGGTAGGAGGTGATCTTGCCGGTCAACAGGCGTACTTTGACGGGATTAGAAGAACTCTTGCATCACAACCATCATCCATCATAACAACCAACAGCATATCCTCAGCATCGCGCAACATTCTGTCGCTCGTTCCGGTAGCATGAATGCAGCCCAGCCTGGGAAAATGAAGGAGGCTTGGCCATGCATTTCAGTCTGTGCAAGACTGACTCGACACCATCGACAACGCTTGGAAAGAATCCATCTCCAACCCAAGGGTCCTTACCACATTGCCACGCACCATTCATTCTATCGGCTGCTCAATCGTGTTTCCCGCGGCGACTTTCTCTCTTTCCCCTGCAATTTCCGTTTTCTTTTTTCTCTTTTTCTCTTTTTTTTTGTTTTTTGTTTTTTGTTTTTTGTTTTTTGTTTTTTGTTTTTTTTTGGTTTTGGTTTTGGTTTTGGCTGTGAGGAAGGGCGTGCAATTGATAGCGTTGATCACGAGTATTGATTGCGATAGTGAGCATCAACTAAGTAGAAGATGGTTTGAGTGTATATATATATGTCTTCCAGCGTTCTATGTATGCGTGTATGATACAAGGAAGATAAGGCTGGAACATAACGGGGAAACTATGCCGATACCCATCGCGACAGTCGATGCGAATACAATGCGTATCCGAGTGAGCGAAGTGGGCGAAGATGTGAGATCGAACTATAGCTCACATGTTTTTACTGGCGATGAGGAAAGACGGGCTGGGCAGTTGAGCAAAGCAAAAGAAAACGCCGTATTTGATAATCTTTCCTTTCCGCTCATTTCTGTTATTCGAGCTTTTTAGCCGCGGATGTCAGCGTGCCACTTGCTTCTTCTGATAAGACTCACGCTCACCTACTTGTGCCCTTGGTCTTCACCAATCTATTCTACATCTCAAACGACATATGACCAGCACACAGCTCATCTTTTGAGCAGACATGGCCGCTCGTATGATGCCCAGGTTAGGGTTGAGGCTCGCAGCTTCAGCCCCCGTCTCGATCCTGTCGCCGACGATGGTCCAGCGTTCGGCTTTCTCAACACTCAGAACGACAACATCGGTTGGATTGGGGATGCGTTCGTTGTCGATGACGCCGAGACCCTCCTCAGCACTGGATAGGACAGCGGTATGGAAGGCTCTGGCGAACAAGCGCTTCCAATCAACCGCAACCATCTCCCCTGCCGACCTACACTCATCCGCTTCCTCCACCTCTGCATCAACCTCCTCCACCAACTCCTCCAGCAGCAGCAGCAAGACCTCATCAACACCGCTCGTATCCAAACCCATCGTCGCACTGCATCTTTACTCGCTCGCCTTCCTCGTATACGCCATCGTCGTAGTCGGTGGTCTCACCCGACTCACCGAATCCGGACTCTCCATCACCGAATGGAATCCAGGCTTCAAAGGCATGCGTCTCCCCACCACAACCGAAGAATGGATCACCGAATGGGACAAGTACAAGCAGACACCCGAATTCGCCCTCCTCAACTCCAACATGTCTCTCGATGACTTCAAGAATATTTACATGTGGGAATGGGGCCACCGAGTGCTCGGTCGAGTTATCGGTGTTGCGTTCACCTTACCCGCCGCCTACTTTGTAATGCAAAAGTGGGTTGGTGTGGGGACCAGGTGGAAGTTGTTAGCCATTGCAGCAGGTATTGGCTTCCAGGGTTTCTTGGGTTGGTTTATGGTCAAGAGTGGTTTGAGTGCGCCAGAAAAGAGTGGAACGCAGAAGACGATGGAGGTGGAAGGTGGCGAAGGGGTCAAGAGTGTTCCCACTAGTTCGGCACAGACTAGTGTTGCTGCGGCCGATTGGACTCCGAGGGTATCGCATTTCAGGTTGGCGATGCATATGGGTGCCGCTTTCCTTGTTTATTTGGCGATGCTGCATACTGGCTTGGCCGTGCAGAGGGATTATAAAGCTGCCACCCTAACTGGGTCGGTTTCTGGTGTGAAGGCGAGATCGCAGGCTGGGCTGCAGCAGTTGGCGAACACTCTCAACCACCCTTTGCTCCGATCTCATTCCAGGTTGACAAAAATGGTTGCCGGTCTAGTCTTCACCACTGCCATGTCCGGCGCACTCGTTGCAGGGTTGGATGCCGGATTGGTCTACAACGAGTTTCCCACCATGGGTGAAGGCCGAATCGCACCCCCAATGGACGAGTTAATGGACGACCGTTTCGCCCAGCGCTCAGATCGATCTGACAAAGTAATTCGCAACCTTACCCAGAACCCAGTTACGGTGCAACTCATCCACCGAACCCTAGCCATCACTACCGCTTGCACTGTCCTTGCACTGGCCTTCAAGACTCGTCGTCTTTCCCGAGCCTACTCTTCCGCTGTCAAAGCAACCAGCGGCGGTACAGGGATAGCAGCAATGATGCCAGTACTTCCACCTCGAGTGTCGCAGCTAGCAAATGCGAGTGTAGCCGTCGTCGCAGCACAGGTTACGTTGGGCATCACGACATTGATCTACATGGTACCCATTCCGTTAGCTAGTGCTCATCAGGCGGGTAGTCTGGCGTTGTTGAGTGTGTTGGTCGCGTTGGTTTCCGCGCTGAGACCGATTCCAGCAAAGCTCTTGGCAAGCGGGTTGCATAAGCAGAGTGACGTGCTGGGCAAGGTGTTGAAGAAGGAGGTTCATGCCCGAGCTGCTTCGCTGGCGGCCAAGTTGTAGACAGTGCTGCAATTTAAATACAACATGATATTCTCATGGAGTTGTACAGTGATATTATTACCTCTCCCTACTATCAATGTCAGTCTGATCGTGTGCGATTGTTATAGTGATGAGACGATTCCTTTAAATGCTATACATAGTGATACAAGTACAAGAATGTTCCTTCCTTGCTTCCTTTTTCCATCGCAAACTTAGCCTTTGAACTTGTACCGCAACCTCAGTGGTTCACCATACCTGAACAAAATCAACGGTACCGGAAGCCCCAACAACCCAATGGCAGCCAACAAGGTGCACGACCAACCGTAGCCAAGATCCTCAAACATATACTCGGCACACAGTGGGAAAGCAGCGGCCAAAATCGACCTGATCAACACCGCGCATGCAGTCGCTGAAGCCGAGTAGGGCACGAAGGCGTCGACAAGGTAGACAAGGATGGTTTGGAAGCAAAGGATTGTTGCACAACCAACCAGGAACGATGCGATCAGGGGGACGATCCAGTGAGTTTGATTTGCTGCTGACCAACCGAAAGTGAGGAGGCCAGTGGGGAGGATTAGCATTCCTACGAAGCAAAGGGGCAGGCGGTATTCCGGTCGGCCCTTCTTTGCGGGTGGTGCTGGTGTTGGGGTTTGTTTTGAGGGTTCCATGGCGGGTTTAGGGGTTGGGGCGATAGCGTCGGGGTTGTGAATGGGAGTGTTGTTTCCAAGAGCAGAGTTGGCGCCGGAGGAGTTGCGTTGTGGTACTTCCGCTTCTTCGTGGTGCTTCTCGACGTCTTCTGCATCCTTCCCAGCTTCATTATGTCGAACAAGGCTGGCGATGGTCGTTGGATCACGAGCCAATAACCACAATCCAACCTTTCCATCTGCTTCCACCAACCTTGCATAGATCTCGTCCTGCAGCAAGACATTGGTGAATGCCGCAACCAAGAAGCCCAGTCCCAAACCCAAATAGGAAAGACCTGAGATACCCAAATCCCAATTATAGGTAGGAAGGACACTCGGCGGTGGAGCATTCCGCTCCCCATCTCGAGTCTGAAACAGTAACGGATGCTGGGTGAGGAAGAGATAGATGATCCCATAACAAAACCCAAGATAGTACGAAAAGATCGCACAGATCGGATTCGTAAAGAGTAAACGAAAAGGTCGATATTGAGCCATCTTCAACCTGTGCAGTATCTCGTTGCTCGGTAGAGCCTTATGTGCGAACCTGGTGAGACGGGATTTGATGGTTGCGGGAGGAATGATGAATGTTGCTGTGATTGGATCTTGCTGTTTGATCTCCTGCAGACGTTGGCCTACTGCGCGTTCCCTCTTCTTGCGAAGGAGGACGGGGGCGTAGGTTTCGTTGAGGAAAAAGACGATGATGACAAACACTACTGCTGAGAGGATAGTGAGTATGTGGAGCAACCATCTCCAATCGCGAGTGCCGGCAGCAATGAAGCAGCCTACGATAGAGCCTAGTACTGGACCTATGAGGGGTCCTAGACCGTAGAGGGATTGCGCACGACCTCGTTCTTTGGGTGCAAACATGTCTCCGATGCTGCCTGCGCCTAAGCTTGGACCAGTACTGCCCGCTACTCCGGCGAAAAAGCGGAAGACATTGAGGACGATAAAGTTGGGCGAGAAGGCAGAGGCCAGGTTGAACACGATGAAGAGGGAAGAGGTGATGACGTAGACGGGTTGTCGACCGACGGTTTCCGAGCAAGGGGCAAGGATGAATGGGCTGATGCCTAGACCCATCACGAAAAGCGATACGGGAAGGAGGGAGAGTGTGCGGGATGCGAGCCCGAAGGAGTGGTCGATGAATGCATTGCCGGGTACCAGAATCGATGAGCCAAGCGGGGAGATGAATCCCATGAGGGAGATGATGACGGTGGTGGCCCATTTCTTCGAATGCGACCATTGACGAGAGTCTTCGCCGCCGACGAGGTGGATGTCTTTGATCTCACCTTGTGTGAGTGGTTGGAGTGGGAACTGGGGTGGTGGTGGGTGTGTGTCCTGTGCAAGGGCGGCTTCAGAAGGTGCAAGTGTTGGTGATGGAGGCTGTATTGATGGTTCTGTCATCTTTGCTGTGTCGTCGTGATTACAACGTGCTGGACAAAGGCGGTGGATGTGGTGGTGGTGGTGCTGACCACTGGAAAGTTGATGGTAGGGAAGCGTATGGTGAAATCAACGTCAGCGCGACATGATGGGACTGACAATGTAGATGCAAGCGAAGGGTGTTGTGTGTATGAGATGGTCGTGAGTCGAGTTTGAGCCAGATCATCGATACTTATTGAGCTCTTGGAGATGAAAGCGAGTGCGAAAAGCAACGATTCAGGGGTACCCGTGAACGGCGGTATGCTAAAGATGCCGAAGCCTTTGTCGGCAAAGAGTTACTAATGAAGCGATGCTTGTGCGAGTGATGGCATGAGTGGTTGCGAGCATGCCAAGGGTCGCACAAAAGAAAAGGAAAGCATGATGGCATGATGGCATGTGAATTCGACAGTGCCGACGGTTCACACCAAATTTAAAACTTAAACCTTGTCCCCTGCCTTGCAATACAAATCGTTCTTGACATCGGCATCTTTTTTTTGTAATTGCGAATAAGAAAAGCCGGAGAAAGTTACGACTCCGCTTTGCTTGGCATTTGTTTCGGAATTATTTTGGAATTGTTTCGGATTCGACTTTTTCCGCCGTGTAATTGTTGCTTTTTTACGACACAAGACTCGAAATAGACTTGATCTCCCGATACACACTGTGGTGCTAATCGGGCGAGATCTTACGATGCTTATCGTGAAGATCGATGGTATCTACCACAGCATGTATGATGATGGTTCGGAGAGTGTGCGAGGCTAGGTGACACGTTTCATATCAACAGCAGCATCATCCCATAGATCCGACTGACCCCAAACCGATGCGATTATGGTGACGACCATCCATGCTCCTGCTTCATCCCTTCTCATGCTCTGCTGCTCTTCTTGCTGCTGTTCGGTTTGATCCGCTTTGTTTCGTGACCGAACTGCTTTTCTTCTGATCCTCGAAAGTGTGATGGCTGCTACACATGCTCTTGCCAAGGTGCGCAGTGTGCTGATCTCTTCACTAACCAACCTGCCATCTAGCCGCAAGAGCAGGGCGAACATCCATCGTGCATGCAGAGGCTGCACTACCTCTCTTTCTCCTTTCTCCCCTCCTGTTTTGCTTTGCTGCGAGTCGGGGATAGCAACTCGATGCGCAAGCCAGTACGGAAAGGCCTCCAGCAAACCCAGTATCTGTTCTGTGCTAAGTCGCAGTAAGAGTGCTGCTGACGGCTCGCGTAGTTTCCACGTGTGTCCTTTCCGAGATTGCTTCTCTGCTTCCTCCGGGGACAGGGGCGGCGGTGGACGGCCATGCATCCATGCATACCAGGCAGAGGAGTTGCCGACTTTGGGGAGATCGTCCTTGGTAAGCTTGACAGGGGATGTGGGCGGATTGCTGAGTGCTTCGCGCGCATTCTTGAATTGCAGTTCGAATGCTGAACGCCATTCTAGAGTGGGCATTAGTAGAGCTTCTTCTTCTTTGCTGCCTGTTGTCCAAGTGGTCGATGACAGAGGTGTCTCGATCGAAGCTTCTTCAGCTGTGGGTGAGCCATAGGGGTTGTGCTCAGCGAAAAAGATGCCTGGTGCAGTCAAAGCTTCACGTCGGACAACAGCAAGATACTGTTCGCCGTCCAGGGGATCTCCACTGAAGTCGTCTGGAAGAGTGGCTACGGGTAGAGATTGAGTGCCGAATGAGTCGTCGTTGCCGAGGGCGCCGTTGATGGGATTCGAGTCGACATAACGTCGCTTCTTGTGCGGAGGGCCGGTTGGGCTGGAAGACATCTTGACTCGTTGCGCTGCGCAGAGTGGATGCCCGTTGAGCATGTGCTTGTCCGCACCCTGGCTGCAGTTGATAATAGGCTCAGCACATGCTCGTCGCCTCCTTTCTGTGATACTTCTGATGCGGTTCCCTGTTTCTTGAGCCGCCAGACGCCGTTTGTGCGGAACCAGGATGTCGGTATGGTAGTTGTACGAATGAGAGAATCCACGAGCCAGTCAAGAAGAAACACTTTTTTTTTGAAGCTCAGGGTCCCGACCCTTCCTCGCAGGGTGGAGGCATCAAAAAAATCTTGTTTTTTTGTTTCTTCTGCTCGACATAACATTGCTTTCTTGAGCGGCTCCGAAAAATCAGCTAATGCAACAAGAAAGTGCACTTTTCCACCCTTTCCTCAATCTCCTCCTTCTCGCCATCATACCAACACCAACACCAACACCCTCGACAGCAAGGAAGGACACTACAATGCCAGTCAGACCAAACGCCCGCGTCCTCCGCGACATGGCCACCCGCCAAGCCGTTCAATCCAACGAACTCGTCCGTCGAGCCTTCAAGTACATCGCACGCAACACCACCCTCCCACAAAAAGTTCGTCACCAGGCACAACTCCAACTCAACCAGTTCCCCAACAAGACAAGACCAGTGGCTGTCTCAAATCGATGCACAGAGACTGGTCGTGGACGGGGTGTAATCTCTGAATTTGGGCTATGTAGAGTAAGTATCATACAATCCATGTATGGAAGGGGTAATAGGGGAAAGACGGAGCTGACTTTGTTTTTTGTGCCTTGCGTTGATTTGTGCGGTAACAGTATCAGTTCAGAATGAAGGCGTTAGCGAACGAATTGCCCGGTGTTAAGAAGGCTTCGTGGTAAATCACCTTCTGGTCAACAGCAGCACAACACTTTCCGATTCGACACACTTTGTACACTGGTCATTATCAATCGATCAACCTCTTATCAACTCTATTGGACCGAACGCTTTTCGAAATTCGAGCGCCTCTAAGCTGCTCATATAGCAAATCATTGAAAGAAGTCTAGGGGACCAGAACGGGGGCATTTGACACCGCATCTTGAGCAGCGTCAAAAAATCCATCCTACAACTCGTGAAGGTTTCAATGGCAGGCACCGCACTCAGGCACGGACTGAGAAACATGACAGCATTCGAAACGAGGACGAAAGAGGAAGAAGTGCGGGGCTCTTCGCCATCTCTTGGCCCTTTTGCAGCTGCGAGACCTCCGATGATCCTGCCCCAGAACATCAGCTACGAGTGAGCATGCTTGTGACGTTCGTCGAGTTCAGAGTATGAAGCACTCGCCCAGATTGGTTTACACCTGAGTTTAAAGGCATCTTTAGAGCAGCCAAATGTGCTTAGGCAACCTCGTCTCTGCGCACAATCAAGGTCAGTATACGTACAGCATCTACGCCCTTCTCGACATCTGCGGCCATAGAACCTTGAAAGCACCGCATCCCGTCCGATCTGCGAAGTTAAGCAAGGTATCGCCTAGTCAGTACTGCGGTGGGGGACCACGCGGGAATCCTAGGTGCTGCAGTTCTCTTTTTCTTTTTTTCCCCTCTTGTTTGCCTCCCGTTCGCTCACTTTCTCTTCCTTTTCTGTTGTCTCAAATTGTTCGGCTCATCTCTTTTCAGTGCGAAAGTATGTCTAGGAGTATCAAAGGTGTGTCGCTATGGTTACAACTCGAACAAGAGTGTGAAACCTAACAAAACAACAAAAAGGCTCTGGGTCGCGTCTTCGGATCTCGGTCAGTACGCGCGCTCTTGCAGACGCATTGATTCATCCTCCTTCCATCTCTCACCCTGCATCGACCTTGATCCCTCCTCTCTCTTTGTAGAGCCACAATGGCGATGTCAACCACAGCCTCGACAAGCGACACAGGTCTACGAGGTCCAATCCCCCGCGATGCCCGCTTGATTGCCCTCATCCTATCCTCAATGGGTCTTTCGGACGTTGAACCATCCGTTCTACTGCAACTGCTCGAATTCGCACATCGATACACCCACGATGTCCTTTGCGACGCACTCGTCTACTCTGACCACGCCAACTCTCGTCAAGCTTCCTCCTCTCTTTCCCTCGACGATATCAATCTTGCGATTCAGTCACGAGTGAATTATAGCTTTACTCAACCTCCCGAAAAAGATATGCTTCTCGGTCTAGCAAGTGCAGTGAACTCTATCCCACTACCACCGATATCAGATAGACACGGTGTGAGGCTGCCACCGCAAAACCAGTGTTTGACGAACGTAAACTTCAGGGTGGTTCCTAATGCGCTACCGGAAGGGTATGATGAATTTGAAGAAACCCAAGCAACGGCGGGTGGCGAGGCTGGGGGAGCTTCGCAGGAAACAAACGAAAGTACGCAGAATTCGGCATTGTTCGATTCAAATACGAGAAGGGAGCAACAGGGTGTAAGAGGTGGTGCAGGGGATGATTACGACGATGATGAAGACGGGGAGGGGGAGGACGGAGATGTTAGTATGACGACTGTTCATCCAAGTCAGTCTCATTCTCAGTCTACAGGCGGATTGGGGACCCAGGAAGGGAGTAAACAGCAAGGCGGCCAGGGAGCAGGTGATGAAGCATCCAGGGGGGTAAAGAGAAGTTTGGACGAGGATGAGGAATACGATTGATCCTCCTCCCGCAGCTGTTTGGGGTGTAAGATATTGAATCTCTTCTTGATGTTGTATTAGTAGTATCACATGCAATGGTGCAGAGGACCAATCTTGCATTACTCCAACTCACCCTGATCTCTTCTTCTGGGTCTGTGATTGTAAGTTCGAGTAAAAGAAGCAGCAGTCACAAACGCCAAAAGGTCCAAGTCTGGGACGTTGACCACGCTCAACAAGACTAACCACGCTCTACGACTCAAATAAGTTGAATGAGAATACTGTACATTGCGATATGAGTAACCATGAAATCAGAAGGGAGCAAATCTGCACCGGGGTTGAGGTGGTTACTGCGGAGGTTGAACACCGTAAGCAGCAGCAGCATTGGTATCTTGAGCGGCAGCTGCAGCTTGCATTCGATAATACTCTTCCCACTCTTTTGTGTAGTCGACTGCTCCTTCTGCTGTTCTTGCTGCGGCGACATTGGGATCAACGTATCCAGCAGCAGCTTGTGCAGCGTAATACGCAGCCCATTCTGCCGAGTAATCTTTTTGTCCCTCCGCTCCTTCTCCTCCCATCGGAGCGGCTGGTGCTTGTTGATCGTACCCAGCATATCCTCCTTGTTGACCGTACTGCTGAGAAGAGTGATGGGAGTTGTAGGGAGCACCGCGATCACCTCGGTTATTGTAGCCTCCTCTGCCGCCCCATCCTCCACCACCGCGGTTGGAGTCGGATTGGTGTCGAAGAGCACCGAAGCCAGGTTGAGTCCATACATCGGGGTTGCGCCACGGTGGAATTTTCTTTCCATCTGGTCCTACCGAGCCGTTTGCTGCGGAAGCTGGACCAGCATTGCCCGCAACCGGACCTGCAGCAGAGGCGTTAGCTGCAGCGGTAGCGGGTTCTCCCAGTTCAGCCATAAGATTCGCATACTCTGAATCGAATTGGCGATTCCCTGTTCCGCCAAGGGCACCACCTGCTGCTGGACCACTGGGAGCACCGAACCCACCACCCGGTCCACCTCTTCCCTGCGTGCAATCCCTGGCCAGATGCCCTTGCCCTCCGCAACGATGACAAACAATGTGAGCTGTCCAATTCCTCTGTTCGGGGCACTCGAAGGCTCTATGACCCTTGTTACCGCAATTCTTACACAATTGATTCTCGTCGTCCCTCAAGGTACCATTGAGCGCAGCCAACTCTCGCAATTGATTCCGCTTGTGATCGTTCTCCCCCTCCGGCGTGGACGCAGCGGTTTCGATCACCTGGTTGATCAAGCGAATGCACTTTTTCACAGCAGCCTCATCATCAGCAGCCACAACACAGTGCATTTCTTCCTCATCCTCATCCCCTCCTTTTCCCTTGCCCTCCTTCACTGAGCCTTTACCACGAATACTGATCTTTGCTCCACTCTGTCTCTCCATCGTCTTCAACGTGTTACCACGTGGACCTACTAGGAGACCGAAGAAGTTGATCTCGGGGAACTCTTTGATCGGCAAATACACTTTCTCTGAAGGTCGTTGGTTGCGTTTGATCGCTTGGTAATCGGGAGGAGGACGGAAATTAGGATCAAGTTTGAGTTGACGTTCGACGAGGGAGAGACGTTCATCTTCGAGTTTGTTGCGGTAACGGACTTCGCGGGTGTTTGTGCGACGGCCTTGGTTATCGTAGGTGGGTGGAGGGGAGGGGGACCTTTCGCGATCGGGTGGGATGAAGTCGCCTGAGCGAAGTTTGCGGGAGATTTCGTCGAGACGGACTTGGATGGCGTATTTGTCAAGATCAGTGGCTGAGACGTTGGCACCGATGGCAGTGGGGATGTTGGAGGTGGTGGGATTGGCGTCGCCCCAGCGAGATTTGCGTTTGCGAGGACCTCCATCGGCGGCAGAGGATGAAGTCGAGTCGGCGGGTGCAGAAGAGGAGGTGGAGGGAGCGTCACGTTTGATTCCAATGCTTGCTGCGACGGCAGCGGCTGCTGCTAGGGCTGCATCGCGTGGGTGGAACGCAGAAGAGGAGGAGGAGGGACCAGAGTAGTGATGCTGCTGCTGCTGCTGCTGTTGATGTTGATGTTGCTGATGGTAGGATGGCTGCTGTTGGTAGGGTGATGGATATGGTTGAGATTGCTGGTAGTTGGAAGGTGGAGATCCGGAGCCGCGGTCGCCTCCACCACCGCCTCCTTCACCACCGCCTCCTCCTCCGCCCCAACGTCTTGCACCTTGAAGAGGTTGGGCGTTCATGCCCGTTCGTTGGGCGTTGCTTCTCCAGGACATGGCTTCGTGTCTATCAAATAGAAGAGAGTTGTTGCTGATGAGAGTTGTTGCTGATGAGAGTTGTTGCTGATGAGAGTTGTTGCTGATGAGAGTTGTTGCTGATGAGAGTATCGATGGCGGGATGCGGAAAGAGTCGAAAATAAAGTCGGTCCGTTGCGCAGCGGAACGGAGTTGAGGGTCGTGAAGAGATGCTCAAAGTTGAGTCGTACTTTTGATGCCGGTGTTAGCCTGCGACGTTCCAGAATTGCTTGAGTGTTGGATGTGGGATGTTCCTCTCAGGTAGGAGATATAGGCATTCGGTGAGTTGTGGTACGAGGACAAGATGCAGTGTGGATGATGTCGACTGGCTTTGTGCGGAGGTCAAGATGAGAGGCCAAGAAGATGAAAAAAGCAAAACAGTGAGACCACAGCAAAAGCCTGACATCGGCTCGATTTTCAGATGGAGCAACGTGATCCCCGATCTATTTTCCCAATGTCGACAAAAAGAAAGCCTAACATCCTCAAACGGGCGCAAAACAAAAAACAAAAAAGGGGATCGTAAGTGCGCATGTCAAGCCGAGCTTGCATGGTCACTTTGTCAAGTCAGCTTGTTGCTCGCCGTTAACGTAGTTCACATACATGTCAAATTCACCTAGGTCTCCAATTGGAAGTGAGGTCAGTGACACACATAGCAGTCTGAATTTGCAAAAGTTCAAGGCAGCAGCTCCACTATGATTCTCACACTTTTCTTGTCTTGAACTTGTCCTGATCTCATCTCCATACACTCCTTTCTTGTCAGCACTGCCCAACATACACCACTTTGACATCAATGGTCAACATTTCACCTAGGAAGAGGGTTGCAAAAGCCCAGCTGCAGACTGACAGGGACCAGAAGGAGCATGAGATCCAGGAAGCTCTTAGTGCATTCCAGAAGGGCCAGTTCAAAGACTTGAAGGCTGCTGCTGAGCATCACAATGTCCCTTACAACACTCTCTGGGATCACAGCAAAGGGTGCAAGAGCCACACTGCTGCCTTTCAACATCTGCAGGCTATACCATCAGAGGCCAAAGAGCTCTTAGTCTGACATATACAGAAGCAGGCTCACTATGGTTTCCCAGTAACACCACAGAATCTCAGACAGTTGGCCAAACAACTTCTCAGGCAGAGGACCAACAACAATGATGCTACTCTTGGACCTAATTGGGTGTCTGCTTTCAAGCAGCAACATCCAGAACTCAGAAGCTACTACTCTTGCAAGATGGATGCTGCAAGGGTACAGACCACTAGTGATCCATCAGTTGTTGAAGCATATTTTGATGTCTTGGAGAAGACTATTGCCAAGTATAGGATCCTACCCAAAAACATCTTCAACATGGACGAGACTGGGTTTCTTGTTGGACAAAGTCAATGCTGATACATCATTGTAACCAGGGAGAATGGGAAGAATCAGCACTTCAGGTCACAGCCAGGCAATTGGGAGACTATCACAGTGATTGAGTGCATTGGTGCACAAGGGACAAAGCCACCACCTATGGTTATCTTTTGGGGCAAGAATCACATGCAGGGCTGGTACTGCAATCACACTGCAGCTAAAGACTGGGTCTTTGCAACAAGTCAGAATGGCTGGGTCAACAATGAGCTTGCACTACACTGGCTCAAGGACTGCTTTGACAAGCACACCAAGCAAAGGGCTCAAGGAAAGTATTGGCTGCTTATCCTTGATGGTCATGGCTCCCACATCACAGCTGAGTTCATTCAGCAAGCATGGGACTCCTGCATTGTCTGTCTCTGCCTTCCTCCCCATGCAACACACCTCCTACAGCCACTTGATGTTGTGATATTTGGACCTTTGCAGCAAGCCTTCACCAAGGAGGTTGACAAGTTTGCTGGAGCAAATCTTTCAATCAGTTAGAAGGATTTCATCAACATGTACAGCAAATCACAACAGGTCATTACAAGCACCTTAGCATCACAAGCCTTCAGGGAGGTTGGGATCAACTCAAAGCTCCACCCAGAGAAGGTTCTATGGCACATGCCCAGCTACCATTGAGAATCAACACCTCCATCTTCAGCTCCTGCTGTCAAGGAGACTCCAACTGCTTCTACTCCAGAGGAAGCAAAAAAAGTTGCTAGCACAGATGTATGCCATCATGAATTGGGATCAAGAAGAACAGCAGGCACTTCTGGCAAGCAATCACCAACAAGGATGCATTTGGATGAAGAAGGTAGGTAAGTTCATGGACCTTCTCTTTGGCCAGCATGCAATTGATCAAGCTCACATTCAAGAGCTCACAGCAGCCCACTCTAAGAAGCAACATGCACTCCCAGGCGATAGGAATCAGTTGTTGCAGGCCAGGGTATTACACCAAAGCAACTTACCAAGGCTACTTGCAGCATGAGAAGAGCAGGCTCAGAAGGATTCAGGAACAAGGACTCGAAAGGGCAAGAAGCAAGTGAAAGGCAAAGAGCAAGCAAGCAATCAAGAGAACCTGCCAGTCCAGCTGACACCAACCTTGTCATCTGAAAGAAGCTTCTGGCCTCTGCAATCAATGTTGCCTTTTCCAGGTTATGAGTCTATGTCAATGGTACCCCCGCCTCTGCCTTTTGCTAGTTCAAGTACCTTACCTGACAAGCCCCCACTGCCCAGGTGGCAGCCAATTCCACCCTTCCTTCCACCCATGCCACCCTTCATGTGATTCTATGTTGCATTGCAATTCAAGTGTTGTTGTACTTTGATATAGTGAAGGTCCACATCTATGGTGGACTGGTCTGCTTGTCATGTGTGTATGTTGAACAAAAATTGACTGGAACTGCTGCCTCAAAATTTCGAAATTGAGAGGGAGACTTGGCTGTTTCAGCAATTTTGAGTCCAGAAACTCCCAAGTCCCCCTCTCCATTTTCAAGTGCAAAATTGGCCACTTCCAATCCGAGACCTAGGTGAATTTGACATGTACATGAACTATGTTACAGCATATATTTCAATGATAGGATGATGATGACAACCAAGTGACAAGCACCAAGAGTCAAATGGAAGTGAGCTGCAAGTGGTAACTACAGCCAAAGTATGACAACCACCTGGCAAAAAGAGTGGCAACCATCAACATGGCATGGCATACATAGACTTTGGAAGAAGACGATGGAAGGAAAAACAAGGGCCAGAAGATACGGAAAAACAGGCTGTGTGTTGTTAGAAGAATGGCGGGTGCCAAGCGCTGACCAAACAAGAGAAGCAATGAAATACAAAGGGCTTCACACAAGCAGAGGTTGCTCGAGGTGCTCCTTGTGTGCCTGCATCGTTCTTCCTTTTTTCGATACTGATACAGTCACAGGGGCACATGGCAGCTTACAGCTACAGAAAGGCTGGATGGACAGCGATGATAACGATGAGGGTCCGAGCATGCCAGCGAGAGCAATGTGAATGTAAGAAAAGTTGTGAGTCTCAGGAAATTGGTGAAAGGACCAAAGCTGAGCTTAAGCGCATTCAGCTTGGTAGCAATAGCAATAGCTCAGCTGAGCCCGGCCAGAATTTTGGTCTACTATTCACAGCACACTCCCCCTTTCACTTGTCTCACTTTGCAGCAATCACAGTTGTCTGCGAGAGAAATGCATACACAGCTGTCGCATAGAAGAAGTGTGACCATCAAAGGGGACCTCTTTGGTGGTTTGATGTAGAAGCGAAGCGAGTGTCTGTGACATTGAAACATAGGCCCCCTTGGCTGACTGTGATCACTGTGATTTACCGGAGGTTGGGTGGCGTGAACGCACGGCTGAGCCTTTTATTTTTTTCGCTTTGGAAAGGTGCAAAATCGCTCTGTTCGCGTCCATTTCGAGTTAGCTCCGAGTGGGTGGCAGTGTGTGCGTGTGTGCGTGTGTGTGTCACTCGCTGCCACTTTTCACTTTGCGCTTTCTCAGCCTGAAAGAAAAGATAGACAGGCATTCGCTCAACTCGCTCAGCCATTCTCCTATCTCTTGTTCCACATCTTCCATAGCAACACCCGCTCTTCTCAAACAACGCCAAACCATCTGACATCCTACCACTTCACTCACCTTGACAACATTGGACGATCAGCGCTCTATTCTCTTCAGTCGTACCATCGCTCCGATAGCACACTGTATCACTCGGACAGGTTCAGCAGTCTGCCTATCGCGCCTTGAATTGCTCTCTGACTTTCACTGCACTCGAAGACGGCTTGGCCAGCTTGAGAGTCGACGCAGCCCTACTTCTTCGTCGACACCACTTCGAATACCAACACTCGTCACAACTGAGCAGCAGCAACGATGGCAGCTACTCAGGTCGCTCGCAACTCGAGCTTCAATGGCTTTGACGATCTCGTCAACAAGGTGCCTTCCTCTCCCGCCCTTCAACCTCGTGCTCGCACCGCTTCTTCCGCTTCTCAGGCATCTCTCACCAACGCTGCCGAGTCTTGCATGAAGACCAACACAGCTCCTTCTTCCTCCTCGACTTCGGCCGCTTCTTCCTTGAACATGCACAAGGTTGGTCTTGATGAGAATCAGCCTCCCCCACCTCCAGGCTCCTCGCCCGAGGTCTTCTTTCGCTACTACCTTGCCGTCGAGTTGCGCAAGGCTGGCACTCAGCCCAGCGAAGCCCTCCTGGACAGGTATGTCCGCAATCACTTTGACAGCCTCTTCAAGAACAAGGGCAATGCTCAGCAGGCTTGTACATCGGACACGAGCGCCTTATCTCGGCCTCGAGCATCTACTTCGCAGGTCACTGTCGCTGCCGTGGCACGTCCACCTCCTCAGTCCAAGGCTGTTGCAGCTTCTCCCGCTATCGTCTCTGTTGCCACTCGCACTCCTCAGCATGTAGCGTTTGCTCCCGTCGTGTCTGCCGCCGACAACGCTGTCAGCCCACCCGAGCTCGACACTACCGCCGAGTCGCCTGCTCTCTCGTCTCGTAGCTACTCGCCTGTTGCCACTCCTCCTGTCCTCAACAGCATCGGTGAGGACGACGCTCTTGTCGACTTTTCCACTGTCTTTGGCGAGCCTAGCTCTTGCCTTCTAGCTGAGCCATCGCAACATATTGCTCTCGGATCATCTTCCACCGCCATCAAGTTCGAGGATGATTCGGATCAGATGCTTGGCTTCTTCCGCACCTCGCCCTTCCGCACTACCGAGATGGAATCGGCCACCATTGACCCTCACGTTGTCGAAAGCGGTGCAGTCAACCCCTTTTCCATGGCTATGCCTTGCATCAGCCCTGCCGACCTCACCACTGCCGACCTCACCACTGCCAACACGAACACAAACAACAGCTGCTACATTATTGGCAACACTACTGGACAGGTGCAGATCAAGGACGTTGCTACTCCCATGTCCGAGGACGATGATGAGGAACACGACAGCGACGAACACGGCAGCGGTCGTTCACGTGACAACTCTCCTTGGAAAGGGTCGAAGAGCAAGCCTCTCAACACGATCCCCATGGCTGTTGGCGATATCAACTATCTCAAACCTGACCCAGAAGAGTACAAGAAGCTCAGCAGCAGAGAGAAGCGTCAACTGCGCAACAAGATTTCGGCTCGTAACTTCAGGACTCGTAGAAAGGAGTACATCACTCAACTCGAGGAGCAGATCTCTGACCGTGACACGATCATCGAAGGTCTCCGTCAGCAGATCTCTGAGCTTTCCGTCGAGAACAAGAGTCTGAAAGAACAAGTCAAGACGATAAAAGGTAGGACGATCTCGAGCACGGATGTGGGTAAGATTTTGGAGGCGTTGCAGAGCATCACTGTTCCCACTTGGGCCGGTGGTGTTGGTGGCAACGGCGTGAGCTCTGGCCGTACAAGTCCTAGCCAGGAAATGCCTTTGACTCCAGCTGCATTGCTCAACTTTGGCAACGAGGGGGGTGGGAGCAGACCAGCTACTCCTACATTGATGATTCCTGGTTCGCCAAGGTCTCAATCTCCTAGGCCTAGTTTGTTGAGGAGGAGTTCGCCAAGTTTGATGCCTCAGGCGAATACGAAGAAGGATGTGGCACCAAGCATGGCTAGTAGCTTCTGGGGTGGAGTTGGGGGTGGAAGTGCTAGTTCTACTTTTATGCCTGTTTGTTGAGCAGAGGGCGTAGGTAGAGATGGAGCTGTTTTCCTTCTCTTGTGCATTCTTTGTTTGTTCTGTTGGTTTGATGCATTCACTTGTCTCTACTCTTTGCTGAATTGGGCCGTGGTCTGAAATCTAGGGTGGTCAGCGTTTATAGGCTTTCTTACGATGTGTGTGTCGGTGTGCGATCTGAGCGAGGCGGTGATAGGAGGAAGCACGAAGAAGGAACGGATCCTCGCCTATTGCTAAGCTTGGAGCTCCATTGGCAGACAAAAAAAATGTGGAAATGTGGAAAAGCGTGCAACAGAAAAGGGGATGAGAAAAAGGGGATGAGAAAAAGGGGATGAGAAAAAGGGGATGAGAAAAAGGGGATGAGAAAAGACGGCTTCAAAAATCAACCAAAAATAATAATCTCAAAGACAAGAAAGGTGGGGAAATTTAAACTGGCTCTCATTTACACCAGCAACTCAGCCCAGCTACTTGTGAGGGATTAGAGCAAGCATCTCAAAAGGCTAGAACAAGGGACGAAAAGGGAGACTGTTGCCGCGTGGAGCAAGCAGATTTGAGAGCCAGCAAGTCGAGTCTCGGATGGTTGGGTGTACAAGGCATGAAAGATGGCTGTGTGTTGCTTGCAGGCATTGTCTGAGCGCAGGCACATGCTGCACAGATATAAAAAAGAATGAAGAGATGCAACTCTGCGGTTTCATGTTTATTTCATTGCCAGTCAAGCCTCCCCCCTTTTCACACGCTCAACTCGACAATCGATAGCATCAACGAGATCAAGTTCGAGGATGTTGCTAGCAAACTCGATTGATGCCAATGGAGCTTGAGCTACACCATGCTAGAGTGGCAAATAAGGAAAGAGAGTGAAGAAAAAGCGTTTGCCCCCGGATCCTTGTCAATTGCCAGAGAGGGTTGAGCCGAGAGGGAATGGATAAACAGAAGTTCGCAAATTGTTTGTTTTTGCTCGAAATCCGAAAACGTGTTTTTTTTTTTTTCATTTTTTTTTCAATACACATTCACCCACACAGACCCACGTTGCGTTGCCTTTTTATTATTATTATTTATCCACACCCTGTCACTATCACAGTCACAGTCACAGTCACAGTCACAGTCAGTGATGTGTGTTCAGTCCATTGTCGCGCTCTACTGTCCTCCTTTATTTCTTTCCCTCACACTGTGCGATTAATTAGCATGCTCATGCTCCTCAGTCCCCAACCTGTTCTCCAACAATCTCAGCTCATCTGCTCACAGACATCACCTTCAACATCATCGTCGACTGCCTTTCTCTTTCCCTTCATCTCTCACACAGACCACCACGTTCAGCCCGTATTCGTACTCCACACACTCTTCTCACACACACACACACATACAAGCCAGTCACAAGGAGAAGAGACTACACTCGAATCCACACCAATCCTCAGCTGCTACCCACCAACCCCTGCCTAGCACAACATCGACAACAAGCAGCATTCTCTCTCTTTGACAGCACACACGCGCCTCGCAGTTCCCATCTGAAGCACGACGTCCTAGCTGGCGCTTGGCACTTTCCCTCTTGCTCTTACACAGCACCCAGGGTCCACATTACCAACCTCGTTCCCTTTGTTTGCTCGTGGTTCCTACCAACCTCACGCGTGATCCGTGCACTGCACAGAACCTGCAATTTCACACAGACAACACGAACCGCTCTTTCCTCTTCTATACGCTCCAACAGCAGCCAAGCAGGAACCGCTTTTCCGCATTTGCAGTAGCATCGCTATCACACTGCATATCTAGCCGCCCAACACTGCTTTTCACCAGCTCGTCCTCATTTGCTCTGCCAATCTCATTGCGTATCGATCAGGCCTTTGTCAGTAACCACCACCACCATCACCCATCGACTCATCCATCCTCACCCTCGCATACCAGAATCACAACCGACGACCTCTCGTCTAGCCGCCACATCCTTGTCGCTCCTTTCCTTGCGGCTCCTTTCCTTGCGGCTCCTTTCCTTGCGGCCCCTTTCCTCTTGCTCGATCTACACCAACATCCGCAACTCTTCCACACATCATACCAATCACCAACAATGCCAGCACCACAAACCACACCTCCACCTCTACCTCACCCCACTTCATCTTCCGCTGCATCTGTTGCTGCATCTAGCAAAACACCACCACCACCTCCTTCCCCTTCCCCTTCCTCTTCTGTCTCAGTAGTTCACCAAGTTGGGTCGAGGCAAGCCACTCGCACACGAACACGAACTCGCCGCAACATGTCCTCTTCCGCTTCCGGTTCGCATCGCACTCCCCGCTATTCCAACGACGACCACCCCATGGCACCTCACAATCTTGCTGCACGCGGATACCACTCTTTCCGCTCTCTCGGCGTTCCTTTCCACGTCAAGCAGCGTTATACATTCCTTCGTGAGCTCGGCATCGGTGCTTATGGATGTGTAGCCCTGTGCCGTGATGAGGTGCTCGAATGCAATGTTGCCATCAAAAAGGTCGCTCGCATTTTCGAGAAGGATGTTCTTGCAAGGAGAGCTCTGCGCGAAGTCGCATTGCTGCGTCATATCGGCATGTGTGACAACGTCACTGCTCTGCTCGACTTTGACACTGCTTTCATCGACTTTTCCGAGATCTATCTTGTTCTCTCGGCAAGCGAAGCTGATCTTTCCCAGATCATCCGATCAGGCCAGGCACTTTCCGATGCCCACCACCAGTACTTTATCGCTCAGATCCTTCGTGGCGTTCGCTACATGCATGCTGCCAACGTCATCCACCGTGATTTGAAGCCAAGCAATCTCCTGGTTAATGGCGACTGCGCTCTTCGCATCTGCGATCTTGGTCTTGCTCGAGCTTATGCCCACTCGGACCAGTCACTCGCTCCGCCACCAGCATCAGCCGCTTCCGCTGACCAGAGCCAAGCCAAGCCAGGATCCAGCATCAGCAGCCATCCTCCCGAGCTCAACGCATCACCACCACCACGCTCACCCTCACCCGCCTCTGATTTGCATCTTCAGCTCTACAAGACCGACTCCAAGGGCAAGCAAAAGCGTCTCAACTTCCCCGGTGGTCCTCTTACAGGATACGTCGCTACAAGGTGGTACCGTGCTCCCGAAGTCATGCTCTGCTTCCGTGAGGGCTACGGTCCCGAAATGGACATGTGGTCTGTCGGTTGCATCCTCGCAGAACTCATTGCAGGTGCACCCATCTTTGGCGGCAAAGACTATGTCGATCAGATCGCACGCATCAACAATGTCCTCGGTTCCCCCTCTGAAGCTCTTCTCGACAAGATCGGTTCCGAGCGCGCAAAGACTTACATCAAGTCGCTTCCCAACATGCCTGCTGTGCCCCTCGAGAAGCTCTACCCCAACGCCAATCCAGAGGCGCTCGACTTGGTCGCCAAGTTGCTTACTTGGGACCCTGATCAGCGATTGACTGCTGAACAGGCCTTGATGCATCCCTGGCTGAAGGCTTATCACGAGTCGAATGCCAGGTGGCAGTCGCCTCAGCCTTTTGACAAGTTTGCTGACTTGGAGTTTATTCGCTCCTTGCCTCAATTCAAGCGCAGCTTGCAGAGGGAGGCCGATGAGATGAGGATCGAGTTAGAAGAAATCGCGAGGGAGGAGATCGAGAGTCTTGGTGGTGGTGCAGACCAAGGTCAAGTTGCAAATGGGGGAAATACTAATGGGGGAAATACTAATGGGGGAAATACTAATGGGGGAAATGCTAATGGGGGAAATGCTAATGGTGCGCATCAGGATCGTCACCTCCCGCAAGAACAGCAGCAAGTCGAGCAAACTACCGGCGATGCCAACGCAAACGCTAACCGTGACGCTCACCACCTAGACGAGAATGCGGAGAACAACATCACCGACAAAGCAGACTCGGGAAACGTCCAGCGGGCAGATGACGCCGTCGACCAGCCAACAACAGCGCATGACCACCAGCAGCGCGGCCAAGTCGACGCCGATGCCCCTGCGCAGTCCCACCTCTCCCATCACGACCATCACCACAACTCTTCCGACGATCTCCTCGACCATGGCGCACTCTCCTGCGACGCTTCTACTCGATCAGGTCATCTTCCTGCCGATACTGCTTCCTCTTCTTCCATCCACACTCCTCCTTCCACTTCTGGCGCTAGTGCAGACGAAGCCGAACCACCTTCGCCGCGCCTTTACAACGCAGCATCATGCACAATATCCACTGCACTCCAGAGCCGCCCAGAACATCTGGAGCAAGGAAAAGCATTACGAAAGCCACCTTCGTCTTTTCGGCTAGGGCATGAAGCGGAAGGACGTCTTCTCCAACTCTTCTCCCTCGAGGAGGCGAGAAGGGGGGACGTCTTCATGCCCAATCAAGTCCTTACCGTGGCGCGTGGACTGGTTGAATATCAGTACACAGCAGGCGCAGGCGGTGAGACGACTTGCCTTCCGACGCAACAGCAATCGCTTTCGAGGAGCGATACGATGAAGGCTAGTTCGCATTCCAGTGGTGGAGCAGTAACCGGAGCAGCAACATCGTCAAGTGTACCAAGTGGTAGGGCGACCAGTGGACGCGGTGGTGGAGGTGGAGTTGCAAGCACGCCTTCTCTAGGGCAAAGTCTGTTGGACGATATCATGTTTGCTCCTGCAGATGGATCTTCCAGCGGGCTGAAGAGTGTTTCTTCGCATCGATATGGCAAGCAGTTGGTCATTCTTCAAGATTCGCTGGTGCAGTCCTCGACCCCCCTGATTAGGGAGTTGATCGCTCGCAGTGCACAGCGTAACCACCCTGTTCTGCTCGTATCTACGTTGCGCAGACCAGAGACGTACCTCGATGGCATCGCGGCTGAGCGAGTTGCAACTATCGATGCTACCACTCTGGCTAATGCCTACGACCCAGATGCGATCAAATCGACGATCGAGCTTACAGAACGTATCAAAACTCAGCTCTCCTCCCTCAACGCAAGCACGACAAAGACAACCGTCATCATCGACTCGCTCAACGTCGTCTCGCACGTACAGCAAAACGGTGTTGCGGGAACAAGCAAGCTCGTTCGCGAGGCTCTTTCCTCCATTGGCGCATCTGGCAAATTCATCGTTGGGCTGCAGATGGGTGGTGTGGAAACATCGACTTGTGCAGCTCTTATCTCCGCACTGCATTCGCCATTGATCTGGCGTTCCTCCTCTCTCACCTCTGCTGCAGCGGGAGGAGCAGGTGGAACAGTCCTCTCCACTACTATCCACCCACCAGCACTGCTACGTCACATTCTCAAGCAGTACACACTCAAACCTCCATCCTCAAGCAGCGCTGTCCGTAGAGCACTCGATTTTGCTGACGAGGGGCAGGAAGAAGAGGTTGATGTCCGCTTCTGGGATGTTCTTCGCAATGTCGCCAGTCGTGGACCGATGGGCGTGGCGGGATACGAAGCTGGTGGCCATGTGCCTGGATGGTGGGTTGCTGAACGATGTTCCTTCGAGTCTCTCTCCGCTATCGCTACCGAAGGTGGAAGAAGTGGGGAGAGTGAGGGAGGGCAAGCGATGAGCTGCATTACTCTCGCTGACCTGCTCAACCCTTCTCGCACTGGCTACGCGATCTTGGAATGCCACTACACGAGGAATGGGAAGAAGTACGAGGAGATCATCGGGCTCATCAACTCCATCAGTGGCAAAGGATTAGGATTGGTGCCGTTGGACATGGTCGATCATTCCACCCCTTCCACTTCCACCTCTGCTTCAGCACCAGCAGACGCGGGAGGAGATAAACACAACTCCATGCTCGGAAATCTCTCGTTCAATCTCAACGAAACTTGGGAGCAACGATCCAGACGCGAAACTGTTCCCTTGCCCTACGCTTATCACCAGAACGCAACAGCAGAGCCGGCGATAGGGGAAGAAGGAGGAACGGCGTTGAGGGGTACAACAGGAAATGCGAAAATCTTCTTCGAACCTGAAGCGGACGACGATGAGGATGATGAAGATCCAGATGATGATTTGGATCTTTAGTTACAGATAGCTTTTGCGTTGTCAAATTACATTCTCTTGATAACACATAGACCAGTGTTGGGTTGCCTTCTGTGCGTGTCGAGGTGGGAGTGATGGTGTCCGCGGAGCAAGAAAACTCCCCTATTGCCGTGTCGGTGTGCGGATTAGGGCAGATTTTGGTTTCTGATGGGGGTTGGTAGTGTTACTGATGAGCAGTAGCTGTCTCTCTCCAGCAATATCGGGCGGTTTTGTATCGATGTTGCGCTGATAGAAGTTTCGTTTTGATGATGACGAAGATTGCTTTGTGATCAGTGTGAGGTGCGATCAAGGCACTGGTCTTTTGAGGCTGCAAGTCGACACAGTACGAGTAGTAGAACAGGAAGGAGCGATGACGGTTTGAAGACAGTCTAATACAGCTCTGAATAAACGCTCCTTCTGCTAACCAGCCTGCCATCTTTGATCGTGAACCGACCATAACAGGGTGCACAAACCGCATCCTGACCCGATTTCATTCCATCAAGTATAATCAGATCTGCCCACCATCTAACTCCGATCGTCAATCTTCCAGTCCTACTCACCGCCCGCAACAGCGTTTCACACTCTTGTCGTTTCGCATCCTGCCAAACCCCGACGATGCCAGGAAAGATTGCTAGTGGATCTGCATCACCTTGTGGTGTGAATAGCTCAGCTACCTTGTTCACGCCCATTGCTCAGTCGACCCCGCTCTCATTTAGCTCTGGGTGTTGGAAAAGTTCGAGGAGGGGAAGGGTGGCGCGTGAACGTGAGGAGTAGGGTTGGTCTCGTGCTTGCATATATAGATCTGATGGAGGCAAGCCAATGAATGAATTCGAACGAGTCTGCGAGGTTGGAGGGAGGAGGGATGCAAGGTTTGAAAGTTGGGCGGAGGTGAAAGTGGAGAGCTTGGTACAGTGACCCATAACCATCCCTCTTGCTTTTCCACTCGGTAGAGTCCAGTTTCGAGACTGAGAAAGGGAGAGAACGTAAGGAATCGTATTCTCCAGTCCCTCATCTTCTGGCCCTGGTGGCGTAAGGTCTTCGTCTAGGCGAAAACCAACGTGTTTCCCGCACTCCTTTGCTAGGTCGAAGATGAAGTCTATATTCCTCCTCTGCTGAGCTTTCTGCCTCTTCCTTCTCTCCACCTCATCCAAACCCTGCTGATCGGTTCTGCTACGTGCTTCGACGTACAGCGCAGATTCAACCACTTCTACCACCTTCCTCCCCGTCGCTTCTGGCATCAACCTCTGCATCTCTCCCTCCTTCTCTTCATCACCAGGATAAAAAAAGCGCATCTTGAGCAAAAGCAACTAACTCAACCTCACACCTCCCCTCAAACTCCCTCTTCAACTCCATTCCAGCCTCCCCCCTTACATCAGCATAACTTTCGGATCGACCTCAACGAATGCTCGCATGGATGTGACGCCGTGTGAGATAGAGGATGTAATGAGCCGACGACCGCGGGAAAGGAGGTCGGATGGGGTCAACTTGGGCTTTGCGGCAGAGGTTGAGGAAAGCGCTTCGCAAAACGTGCCGGATTGAAGAGGACAGCGATCGAGGTGAATTGTGCTATGAGCTGCTTCTTCCTTTCCGGAGGGTTGGCTTGGTTGGACGAAGTAGAGGTCACTTCAGAGATGGGCTGGAAAGGATGCCTCGAATCAAAGTCTGGATTCGAGCAAGGGGAGGGAGAGGGAGAGACGTGCACCTGAACATCATTCACATTAGGCGACGTTGATGATGGAGTATGCGTATATTCGAGATCCACCAATGATAGCTCCTCACTATCCTCTCGCTGGACATGTCCAAGCACGGCGTATACATCAGGTGGAAGTCTGACGCTGGTAACTCTGAGCGAGGAAGACATGGTAAAGAGCGATGGGAGTACAAAAGAAACAAAGAAGCATGTTTCGTAGGCAAGTGTCAGGATGTGGAGTGATATATCATCGGTGAATTCAACCTGCCAAAATCGCCGACGCTAGGAATTTGTTAGATTCGGCTTTTCGGTCGAGGGGAAGAAGCACGACAACAGGCGCCGGTTCAATGTCGGATTGTTAGATCCTATCTCAGACGGCAGCACGTGACATTGGGCGCCAACACGCGAAAGAATAAAGCTTCTACGGCGTGTAACCTTATTGTGTGGAGTTTTGACGTTTGAGCCCCTAAAAACGAGAGCCTTTCTCGCCGCTTTTTCTGTTTCTTGTACGAGGGGTGCGAGGTGTTGAGCTCCGTCTTTGACCCCTTTTCGCATTCGCTTCTTCCGTCATCGTCAGCAGAGAGAGGGAGAGAGAGCGGTGTGAGGAAAAAGGGGCTCGAGTGAAAGCATGTTCTCGTCAAAATGGCGCAGAGTGAAGAAGCCAAGTGAAGTGCATGAGGTCAAGTGAAGAAGGCAGTGAAACGTCCAGCTGCACCTGCCGCTTGGCCGTGCTTATTAAACCAGCCCCACCTTTGCGCTCTGTTCGCTTCGCTTCTCGTTTCAACTTCCACTCTCCCCTGCACCTTCCTCTTTCAGTTCTGCACTTCCACCATCTCACACTCCCCCCATCTCAAACTCCCCATCTTTAGCAACTGTAAGTGCTCTTCGTTATCAGAGTCACCACTACTCCCACCGCGGATCAAGCTGACATCGTCAATTGGTACCTCCTCCATAATCGTGCGAGTAGTGAGCGTAGCAAGATGACACACTCGCCTAACAACCACTACAGCTTTCTACCCGACCCACACACAGCAGAATATCTCGCTATGGATCATCGACAACACGATCGTTCCCCTTCCCTAGGACGCAAATTCTGGCCTTTCAACCGCTCTCGTTCTTCCAGCCCCAACACGCAAGGTCATCATCATCATCAGCAGCAGCAGCAGCCCAACCTCAACCTCGATACCAGTTTCAACACCACTCGATCGCGCAAGTCGTCGAACAACGATGCCGTGAGCCCTTCCGGCTCTGCTTCGAGCTTTGTTGTCCGAAGTGTTGTGCGTAGTCCTGGTGGTGTTTCTCTCCCTACCTCTCCTTCGGGTGAGCAAAATCAGCCATTCTTTTCGCAGGGCTCGCGCCAACAGTCAGCTTCTCCAGCGAGGCGAATGACACTTGAAGATTCAGACGATGATATGATGGGTCAACCGCAGCAGCTACAGTACAGACGATCGAAGAGTAAGCCGCTTGGTGCTGCACCTGCTAGTCTTAGCGTTCCTGCTGGTGGTCCGGGTGGAGGTGTTGGATATGGTACTGCACGAAGCTCCAACGATGGAAGACCGGAGTCTGCCAATGCAATGAACCAGCCTTCTCCCTACTATCGCCCTGCTAGTCCTTCTGGCAGTATGAAAGCTGGCGACTTTCAAAAAGGCGCCAAGCAGAGAGGTCGTTCGCCGAGAAAATCCATTTCGGGGACCAGCAGCTCTCATAGCCACTCTGGACATTCAGGTATACCCACAATGGAGCAACAGGGCAGGTCGGGTTCTGCGCACTCTGCTCAATCTTCAGCTGCCAACAGTAGCAGTGGTAAGAAGTCAGTCGCTAGGATCACTGCTGGACCCAAGAGTCTTGCTCAGCAACAGCACCAGCAGCACCAGCAAGGGTCTTCCAGAGGTCCCAGTCCTGTTGGTGCTAGACATGTTGCGATGTCTGGTCCCCATCAGTTCCCTGGACAGCAGTTCCCACAGCAACAGCAATACCAACAGCACCAGCACCACCCCCAGGCACCACGCAACCACAGCGCAGGTCCATCTCCCCTCGACCAGCGCGGAATGATGATGAACAACTTCCCCCCTACAATGCCTGCTGCACAAGACGAGCAGAGTCGAGACGATTCGCCATCCCGCTCGCGTCGCTTCTCCTTCGGCATCGTTAACAGGCTCCGCCGTGACAGTGACGCAGGTGTGCAGCCACCAATGATGCCTGCTGCTGCACCTCTGGACGGCCTGCCCTCGCCCGTAGACATCCCGTTCGGCCGCTCACCCAACTCTCCTCTGCGCTACGACAATGGTGCAGACACCGACTACTCTCGCGCCAATTCACCTTTTGGCTCTGTATCGCCTGCTAAAGCTGGCGGTAGCCCTAACTCTTCTGGCTTCCTTTCGACTCTGATGGGCAGACAAGCAGCTGAGGAGCGCGAAGCAAGACGCAATTCGCACCATGACGACCGAGTTCCACGCAGCTGTTCCCCTAGCGGAATCGCTGGCTCGAACTTGGCTGGGAAATGGTTCAAAGGCGTCTTTGGGCGTTCTCCGCGTGCAGACGAAAAGGATGCCAACTATGCAGCTGATCCGTACCCTTCCACTCCGCGTGGTGCTAGGGATGCAGAGGACGAGGCGGCGTATGCACAGAAACTCGCTTCGATGAGACAAGCTCGTCACATCGTCGACGAGGAGAGACAGAGACATTTTATGACGCCTACTACCCCTACCGGTCCTGGAGCAAAGGGCCGGGCAGGCTTCGATCCAGCTCATGATAGGGAGTTCAGACCCAAACAGGTTGTGGACAGCGATGCAGAAGATGCAGGTTTGGATGCGGCACTGGAGTTCGAGTTGGGTAGGAAGAAGTCTCCTCCTGGACGCAAGCCAGTGCCTGCCTACCTGCCTGCTGCCATTATGCAGGGTGGCGAGGACGATCTGAGGGATACTGTCCGTGCACCGGAGGGGCCTTTGACTTCAGCGCAGAAGATCATTCAGGAGACGAGATCGAAGCAGCTTGCAAGGGAGCAGATCGAAGCGCAGCGAAAACAGGCCGTCATTCAACAGCAGCAACTTGCTAATGCTCCTCCTACACCTCCCAAGACCAACACCAACTTTGCTACTCCGGCGGGTCACGGGAAGCGATTCCCCAGTGGAGCGCACCAAATACTTGTCGAGCCAGCCAAGGCCTCCAACCTTACCCCCACCCCTGCACCCGCTGGCAGCCAACAGAGTGGTGGAGGTAGCACCCTAGCCCCAGGCTCCGGTCCCTTGCCATTGAACATGCCCCTCCCCTCCGCCCTCCAAGAAATGATGATCCGATTCTACCGTTTCGAACGCTACTGCGTCCCCCTTATCCGTTCTCTCGAAACTCGCCTGCTCGACATCGAACGAGACTCGATGCTCGCCAACAATCCTCAAGCTCGCTCTGCATCTGGTTCCTCGCACAACAGCGCAGAGATGGATCGATGGGTCACACAGATGACTTTGCTTATGAAGCACGAAGTAGGTCAACTCAAGGCTGCCACGAGGGAGATCAAAGAGAGTAGGGAACTCGTCGCGAACATCGCAAAGCATGGAGCTGGGGTGATGGGGTTGAGTAATTCTGTAAGCTCCTTTGGTAGTCTTGTTGCTATTACGCCTAGTGCCTCGGTTCAGCAGCCGGTGGAGAAGGCGAGGGAGACAAATGTGTCTAGTTCTACTTTCCAGTCTGCTATTCCCAGAGCAGCGGTGGTGGGGGGGAATAAGGCCACTTCGCCGACAAAGGCCAATTTTGGATTTGCTTCGGAGAGTGGTAAGGAGCAGAAGAAAGCAAGTGCGAGGGATAGATCGGTCAGTCCTAATCCCAGGCCGAGATTTACGGATGTGCTAGGGAAACCGATGGTTGGTGGTAGGTTGAGTCCCAGTCCTGCGGCAGTGAGTCCGGTCGAGGGGGTGAAGGTGGAGGATCGATTGAAGGCGTTGCTCCCCGCCACTCCCACTAAGCAGGCGGAGGCGAAGGTGGAAACACAGGACAAGGTTGAGCAGGAAGAGAAAGAGGGAGAGAAGAGTGTAAGTGATGACATTGCTGCTGCACTCGCTGCTATTGATGCCACCTCATTCACTCCCGCTACTGCTGAGATCGAAAAGGAGAGGGAGGAGGTTGAGCACCATGTTCCGATCACCGAATCCGCATCCAACTCCAGCGCAGACCCAGCGGAGGCACTCATCGAACCTCTCACTCCCACTCTCGAACAACTCGCTTCGCACCCCGCCGAAGCTTCGGAAATCAGCACCAAGTCCAGTGCCCTTCCCTACCTCGCTGACTCTAAACCTGCTAGTCCGGTTAAAAGTCATTTCACCTCACCCTCCATGGGCTCGGCTTCGGGTCGAATTTCCCCGACCAAGTTGTTTGCACATAAGTTCGCAGCTACAGCCAGCATCACTTCCAACGCCTCAACTGGTAGCCCCAAGGCGAGTGTGAAGTTGGGATTGGTCGAGAAGAAGAGATTCACTCTTCTTGCACCATCCACCTCTGCCACCACGGCAGCGGCGACAGAGGGTGGAATGATGGGTGTGACTACGGTGATTAGTGCTAGACAAGGAGGGAAGCTCAGCAGAACACCAAGCTATCCCTTGGAGGATGCAAGTACCGCACCGACGTCGACTGCGTTTAGTGGTTTGGTGAAGGTGAAGCCGGTTGGTCATACGGCTACGTTAAGGGAGAGAGTGGCGTTCTTCGATGCTGCCAAGTAGAAATACACATATACACAGATAAGTTGGTTATGACATGTATAGTACGATTATTGACTACGAATCGATCAAGTGTTGACAGATGACACGACTGGCCTTCAGTCCAAAGCCAGAGTCGACGCTTCAGAAGCACATTCTGTGCCTTCGAAATCGAACGGTCATGCTGTGGACGTAGCCTCAGGCGAAGGTTGGTCGTTCAGCTAAGGAGAGACAGTGTGGACCGTGAGTCTCTGCTATGAGATCAACTCGATGGAAGGAGAGGTGCTTCAGCATATGATCATGCTCATGACGGTCGAGGAGCCTAGGTTTAGTCTGCTCTCACATGACAGAAAGCTGTCGCTCCGAAGCAACATATGTTTGTCGTAGCTCACCATTGACTCGACTTCTAGGAGAGAGATATGTGCGTGGCGCTCATCTTGATTGGTGCGTTGTCGACAAAGACTGCAAATGTCTCAGCTGCAGAAGGAAGACCCAAGCTCTGCTGTGTTCGGCTCCAAAGCTTTGGCTCAAAATTAGTCCATTGCCGTGAGGGAGCAACACGATTTCAGCTCAAGTCAAGCAACGAGTACGAGACTCACTGTCCACGCCAAGGAAAGCCGTTGCCGGTACGAAGGCCAGGATCCTAGCTTTAGTCGGCCTTTGATGCAGAAGTACGGCATACCGCTTGCGGCGTTTGTCTTGTTGTTTGGGTTACACATGCAGCACGTGACTTTTGTTGCGTGCGTGTCTGAGTCAGCTTGCTCAGCCAGCTCAGCCAGCTCAGCTCCTTCTTCGTCTCCTCCATCACTTTTCCTGCTGCCTTGCATCCCTTGCTGCAGGTGCTTTTTTGCTCACCCGCCCACCTTCCCGCGGCTCCGCCCGCCTTGTTCGCCCCTCTGTACGCTCTAGTCTCACTTCCTGCTCACTTTCGCGCTCATCTGGCCCCTACGGCAGGCCGGGAGCCGCCAAGCTCGAGCCCACGTCTCGACCCTCGCAACCCGTTCTCTGTTTTCTCCTCTCGGCCGTGCCCATGCCCGATCTGACTGAGCCAAGCGTGACTGGGAAAGCCAATTTTTTTGACAGATAGGAGGTCATGTCTGTGATTTGCGGCAATTACAGCGATACAGTAGCTAATTCAAGTCATCGTCTTGGGCACGTCGCACCGGTGATACCGCACGACTGCAACACTTTCCACTAAAGAGCTTCTTGTAATATCCACGGCACCAGTGTGAGCTTCGATCGTATCCGGCGGATGACACGAAGAATTGGTCTAATGACGGCAAGATGGCGAGATCCGATGACGATTACTGGCAGACAAAGTAGAATGTTCAAAGATTTGAACAGCGTGAGTCCGTCATTGCAATGCGAAACTGGCGGAGCTTTGCTGTCGGCAAGGAAGGCGTGAGAGGAAACAAGATCCGAGCAGGTATGAGACAGATAGAGAGCATGCTGGCCCAATTCAGCCCGGCGTTAACGAGGTCAAATGTGCATCGCTCGATGCGATCCGGGGCCTGCTTCGCTCTCCATGGGGACGACAGCAATTCCTTGCTCAGATGAGGTCTGTCGGCCGTGAGTTGCAATGGACGCAGTGAACAGTGCAAACAGGTTGGTCTGTGCTGAAGTGTCTCGGTAAAGTGCTATGATCAAAGCCAACACCATCGCATCCGTGAAGTCGACATCCCGAGTTCAGAGAAGAGCAGGGTCACAGCCGCCCCCGTGTACGTCCCTGTCCCGTCTTGGACCCTTGCGAGACGATCACAGACCGTATTTTCAAGCTTCTCCGCTACGATAGAGATTGGACTGAAGACTGCGTGAATATCTCGTGACCCGATTCTTCGGAAGCCGAAAAGGTAGAACTGCAAAGACGGGACCATGACACCAAAGGGAAACATGGCTTGGTATGCGAAAGCCACATGGTGATGAGAGCCATAAGGACTCAGCGCGAGAACGCAAAGGACAGATTCGCGACCGCTTGATCCGAGCATCGGCCGATACGAAGAATATAGAAGTCGGCCAAGGTGGTACTGATAACGGCAGGACACGTCATGTCCCAACAAAAGTCAGAACCGGTGACCCAAGCTCAACATTGCGAAGATGGTATCGCATATGAAAGCTTTATCAGAACATTCAAGCCTAGCGATGTCTTGGTCGCTTGATCTCGCAACCCCCCCCTGCCTGAGCCTCTGAAGTCACGCTACGCTGAAGGGCTCGCCAAGTTGGTCGTTGTCCAAAAGCAAAGACGCTGCAGAGAAAGCAGAGCGAAGGAAAGAATACTCAGACTCTTGCAGGGTGCGATGAAGTGAGGTACAAAGTGGCAGACCATGTAGTGAAGCGGATAGCGGGGCTGAATTGTCAAGGTCCGCAAGACATTTTCTTGCCTCTCATCTTTTCCTTCATGAACCTTTTGAGTGTGCTACTGTCCCCCTATCGCAGATTTGGAATTAGTTCTGATACTTCGAGTGATAGATTGAGAGCCCTCGGCAGCATCTAGCTGTGCCAAGGGAAGGCTTTGCAGCTACCACGGTGGTCTGAGCATGATCATGGAAAAGTAGTCCTTCTGCGTCGAGAGGGCTTTCTTCAACCTGTCATGGCGGAAGCGGACGTCGTTACTGTATTCGGAAAGCCGTCGAGAGGATCCTTTCCGAAAGCGTCCTGAGAGATTTCCGGCTGCCGAAAAAGGACGAAAATCAGAAAATTCTCCCTTTCCTGCATTTTTCCGCGCTCGACCGCATGCTGATTCTAGTTGTGGTGTTTCGAATTTGCTATGATGGTGATTTTCTAAGTACAAGCTCAAGTCCGGAGGGGGACTTGGCTGTTTCAGCAAATTTGAGCCCAGAAACTCCCAAGTCCCCCTCTCCATTTGCATGTGTGCTGGACTGCTGCAAAATTTTTTCAATGGATGGAATTCCTACGTTGTCGCGTCTCCCTCAACTATTCTGTACCAAAAAGAGGTCTAGAAAAAGGTTTCAGGCGTTCTCCGTCTTCTAACCCTTTTTTTTCTCTTTTTTTTTTTCTCTTTTTTTTTTCTCTTTTTTTCTTTTTTTTTTCTTTCTTTTTTCTCTTCATTTTGTATTCATCTAGCCGCCAAGTTCAATTCGACCGCCTGCGAGTTGGTTTTAGTAATTGTTTCATGTCTCAAGCCAGAAGCCACAGATAATAATCGCTTGGTGTTCTGACAGCATATTTGAATACAAGATGAGCTTCAAACTTCGATGTGTCCATTACTGCTTAAATACAACACGAGGCGCCGTTCCTAGTTGCGGCTTCTGAACATCTGGCCATGTTCCACCTCTCCTTCAAGCCAGTCTCACTCTTACGGACTCTGCAAGCGACAAGGCTATCTGCCCATCTCCTAGACTTGTTGCCTTCCTCTCGATGGATTCGACTTCTAACCGGCCTCAACGTGATCACACAAAGAATGGTATTGTGCAAAGCAGAGTCCCGCGTAACGTAGCAGTCTAGCCAAGGCCAGACCCTCGTTGATTGTTTGCGGGCAAGCAATACCGTTGCAGCACGGTCCGGCGTCATGACTGAATACGATCGGCGCTCGAATCGAGCCTGCGAGAGTTTCCAAACAAGCAAATCATAGCCCAGCTGTTGTTTTCATCGTCCGATGCTTGTGGCCGAGCTCGCCCCGAGCAAGTCAGATTCACTTGCGTATGCGATCGTCCAGCAGCCGTGCCCCTCCAAAAGCCCCAGCATCTGTTCTAGGACTACCGCAATTCTTGGCAAGGGGATCCGGACAGGACATCAGGAGTTGGCAGATGTAGAGACACAGCAACTGCAGAGCAATGCATTGCGGAGCATGGGCATGCGCCAAGCGAATGGAGTAGATCGCCTGTGCGTTAAGAGCAACTCATCAGATGATCGACATTGATAAAGAATCGCATTCGGAAAGGTAGGCCCCAGGGTCTGCATGCACTCTTCCACGCCCACCTGCATGTCAGCGGCCCTGGAGCAAGATAGCAAGTACTCTACTGGAAACTCTTACCAGTGGTTCTGCCGCCTTTCGTTCTCTGCTGCCGCCGCTAGGTTGATAGCTCGTTGTCTAGTCAAATCCTGCTCATGTTTGTCTGAGACAAGCCATGCTTCTTTTTCGAGACAGTCTCTGATCTCCACCTAAACCTGCCACCGCCACCACTTTCGTCAGTGTCGCCCTTCCTTCCTCGACTAGCGCCCGCAGACCATGTCCTTGGCAATCGATATCCCCTTCTGGCATCTAGCCGCTGCCCTGAATATGACACATGACTTGGGACCAATTCAGCGACCGCTGCGTCGATGGTAACGATCTCTCTCGTGATATCCTTTAGTTCATCTGCAGCTTCATGCCCTCCACCAAGGCCTCGACCCCTGTCAAGCAGTTGTGCACTCTCGACTTCCACCTTCCTCGCTTGCCAAGGAAGAAGCTTGTCGATATCGGCCACTCGTTTGGTGGTGCTGCATTGACGCAGGCTTTGTACCACTTCCCAGATCTGTTTGACTTTGTCATCCTTCTGGAAAGCATTCTTGGCGCCTTCGAGCAGGTCGAGCGCATCCACGCTGTACCGCTGGCTCGGTACACTTTGCTCAAGAAGGACCGTTGGGAGTCACGCAAGGAAGCTCGTTTCGAGGCCAACTCAGACAAGCACATGCAGCTCTAGCGCCCATCAGTGCGAGATGCATTCTCTGCCAGTATGCTCACCGATTCGCTCACCAACCCAGGCACCGTTGAACGCAACGCCGACAAGGTTGCCTCGACTTCACACTGGCATGGAATCCACATATTCTCTTACCAAAAGGGCACATCGCCTTCCACACTCGTTTTTCATAGATCATTCACTGTCGTTCTATCTAGGGCTCCCGTTACCATATGTTTTATTAGACACCTTTGCATACCCCTTTCTTTCAGGCGACATCCTGTCCGGCTTTCAGCGCGGCAGCGAGCAATCCATAGATGGTTTCATCCTCACACAATCATCAGATTCGAATGTGAGCAGCAGTCTGAAGACTACAGTGAGCAGCGCAAGTCGACTGGAGGCAACGATGAGCTGCCCCGAGACGGGGCACAAAGCCGCAATATGGACTGGATGAGAGAGAGCAAGCAAATACTCTCATGTTGGCTGTCTTGGAGTCTGAGGATGCCCTGTGAACAGCACAAGAGACCGGGATTTTGGGCGGATTTCTTGCCTAAGAATGAATTTCCGGTTCCGGCGCGAAGTGAAGTGTTGCCGTTTCCCGCGGCTTTGATGGCTTCTCTCCACTTGGGGCGCTGACGCATGACGTAGTTGCGGGACGGGATCTTGTTTCCGCAACAAACAAGCTCGTCGCTAGTTCAAGGCTGTAGCACAGCAATATTCGAACAGAGACGGTGATCATATGGCTGAGACCAGTGCACTGACCATCAATTGCAGGACACGCTTGACGACTAATTGTGTGTGCTCAGAGGGATAACCAGCGCCATCGTTCTCTCTCCTTTCAGCCACCAACACCTTCGCCCGACCTGACCTTTGACGATCAACATCGGTACAGCCGAAGCAGCTAACATCCAGACGACGATCAAGACCTTTCACGGCAATATGGCGACGAGGAACAAGCAGCCAGCAGCGTTGATCTGGCATTTGATAGCAATCTCATCTTGCATCTATGGCTTCAAGTCTCTCGACGTCTTGCCTGACTTGCTCGGCGTCAGCATGGGGAACGAGTATGGAGGTATGTCCGGACATCAAAGGCAAAAGCGATGATTTCACCGCAAAGTTCTGTACTGACTCACCAGCGATCTTGACACTGCTCTGAATGCTGTTGTAAAGGCTTCATGCAATTTCTGACGATGTGCGGCTTAGTAGGTACCGCAACCACCATGGGTCTGGCGCTGATTCTTGACTTGGTTGGGGGACCGGAAGGTGAGTCCGACAACGAGAGCCACGCTCGAAACAAATGGTACTGGCATCTCTACCTTTGCTGACAAGATCCGCCTGCTTCCACCCGTTTGAACAATCTAGCCCTTTGCTGGCTCAAGGATGTACTGATGGCGGTGTCGCTGCCTGCTGAAACACTAATCACGGTTATGTACTGGTCGATTGTGGCGATCAACAAGGACCTGTTGATGCAGCCCAAGAAGATCATGGATCCTGCCAACCCTGGTCAAGTGCTTCGCGAAGACAAGATTGCCGTGCCATTCTCTATCGATGCAAGCTTGCACGCTTTCCCGGGCGTATTTCTCTTGATCGACTTTTTCGTGTTCAGTCGAAGGTTGCCAAAGTCGATTCCAATCCCAGTCATCGCCGCAGTTGCGACATTCGCGTACTCGTAAGTATACAGTTGTGGACATAGCTGTTGCGGGGGCTGGGCTTGCGAGCCAAAGATCGCGTGGATTGAGACTGACTCCAGATACCATGCTGCATCCTTTTCACGTCAACAGACAATGGGCTGAGAAGTGTGCAAAGATGAACGGGCATTTCCCGTACCCTCTGCTGGACATCATGAACACGCCTCAGCGCTTCGGGTTCTATGCTGTTTGTGGTGTGGCGGCGGCGGTCATGGGAGTGCTATTGACGAGGCTCCAAGCGAACGTCAAAGGGCTTTCTCACGGCCAAGCTGGTACACGAAATAAGGGCCACAAGAGACAGTAGCTTCAAGGTGAACGGATGAAGCCATAGAGCTCGAGGGGGGCATCCCACTCCAAGGTCCTATGACAGTTGCGAGACCATCTTTGTTCGGGCCTGTAAGCCACTTTGCTACATCACACGAATCCTGCTTTGTCTCTCCACACCCGTGCACGGCCAATGATGGAACATCCCGAACGACACAATGATAGTGCAACAGTGTGTGGCGGGGGGCGACCGTTTGCTGCGTGATTCCGAAGAAGATCCGCTATGAAGGTAGAAGCAGAACGACAGGGTCGAAAGCATTCACCCGATGTCGTGTCGATAGGGTTAATCGGGTTTCTGATCACCGATTCTCTCCAAAGGATTTTGCGCTTTCAACAGCGAAACAGCTCAAATTCAAAATCGAAATTATGCAGGTGCAGCAAAAGAAGGGTCTAATTGCATTTCGAAATGCATTTCGAAACGCTCTCTCTCTTTCTTCTCAGATCTTGCTTAGGGACCTTCTGGTCAACCAACGCCTCGAAGAAGGAGTCTTGTGAGCTTTGAGTCGGCAGCAGATCGAAAAACTCGGCGCAGCCTTGCTCTTGTGTGTTAGCAAGGATCAGAGCTTTCGAGCAAGATTTTTTTTTTTTTTTTTTTTTTTTTTTTTTTTGCCTGGCTGTGTTCCATGTTTGACACCATTTCGGTCAACTTGTTCCGCTTCGACGCGGCTTTCTTCTCATCTTTGCAAAATTGCACGCTTGAGCACTAAAATTGCGTGCTCGCTGCCAACTCTCCACATATACACACGCACAACGCAACACAACACAACACATGGACACACAGCAGTTCACCTCACGCACGCCATCACCAACACCAAAAACGCCTTACCATCTTCCATTCTTCTCGTGTAACGGTTCAGCTTATTCAAGCCGATCTTTATCAGCGTGAATGTGTGTGACTCTCCTACCGCCTCACTGCAAGTGTGTGAGTGCGCGCGTGTGTCAAGCAGATGCAATGCAAGAAGCAAAAGCCTCGCTAAATCATATATACTCTGACTCCATCTCCATGATCATCCTTGCTTGCACCCTACAACTTGACCCATAGAAGATCACGCCAGCCATCGACCAAGAGAGCTCCTTTCTCTCTCCGCCTTCCCTCGACACGCTATTTGCTCGTCCCGCTGCTACCTCTAACATGCCAGTTCAATCCCTCAACGGTGCTCCGGCCGTCAACGGCTCCGACTTTGGTCAAACTGCTCACGCCAACGGTCACAGCGCCAACGGTCATGCTAACGGTCACACCAACGGCCACTCTGTAAACGGCAACGGGGTCAATGGGCACGAGTTCAATGGTCACCGCCTCAACGGCAACGGCATCAACGGTCACCATGTCAATGGCAATGGCAGCGCCAAAGCTGGTCTCAACGTTGGCCTCTCTTCGGGCTCGCAACTCAACATCCTCTTCATTATGGCCGATCAGCTAGCTGCTCCTCAGCTGCGCATGTACAACGAAAAGTCGCAGATCCTCACTCCCAACCTGGATCGACTCGCCCGCGATGCCGTTGTGCTCGAGTCAGCCTACTGCAACTCGCCTCTCTGCGCTCCATCCCGCATGGCTCTCGTCACGGGTCAGCTACCTTCGAAGATTGGTTCCTACGACAATGCTGCTTCCATCAGCTCCGACCTCCCCACCTATGCTCACTATCTCCGTTCTGCTGGCTATGAGACCGTCCTCGCTGGGAAGATGCACTTCATCGGCGACCAGCTCCACGGCTTCGAGAAGCGTCTCACAGCCGATATCTACCCTGGCGATTACGGATGGGCTGTTAACTGGGACGAACCCGATCGCAGGCTCGAATGGTACCATAACGCCTCTAGCATCCTCCAAGCAGGTCCATGTGTCCGCTCAAACCAGATGGACTACGACGAGGAAGTGCTCTACAAGTCGAGGCAGTATCTCTTTGACCATGCGCGTCGTCGTCGTGGTGGCAGCTCCACTTGTCCCTTTGCTATGACTGTCAGCTTCACCCACCCTCACGATCCTTACACAATCGAAGAGGAGTTCTGGGACCTCTACGAAAACGTCGACATCAATATGCCCGAAGTCGATATCCACCCAGACGATCAAGACCCGCACTCGAAGCGTCTTCGTCACGTGTGCGATTTGGAAGGCAGGAACTTCAGTCCAGAGCAGATCAAGCGAGCCAAGCGTGCTTACTACGCTTCCGTATCTTACGTCGACACCAAGATTGGCCAGCTTCTCGAGACACTCGACAAGTGCGGCCTGCGCGACGACACCATCATTGTCTTCAGCGGTGACCACGGCGATATGCTCGGTGAGCGATCGCTCTGGTACAAGATGAGCTACTTTGAAAGCTCCGTCCGCGTTCCGCTTCTTTTCAACTACCCTAAGATGTTAGCTCCGCGACGTGTTAAAGCCAACGTTTCCACCATGGATCTGCTGCCCACCTTTTGCGATATCGTCGGTATTCCGCTGCAAAAGCAGCTTCCGCTCGACGGTATCAGCATGTTGCCCCATCTTTTGGGCCAGACCGGGCACGACACCGTCATCGCGGAGTACATGGGTGAAGGGACCGTGGCTCCTCTGTTCATGATCCGACGCGGTTCTTGGAAGTATATCACCTGTCCTGTCGACCCACCCCAGCTCTTCAACCTGTCAAAAGACCCCAAGGAGCTTGTCAACCTCGCCTCTGATCGCGACAACCTTGATGCAGAGACGCGCAAAGTGCTCGAAGAATTCGAGCACGAAGCTCTGCAGCGATGGGACGCGAAGAAGATCACTGAAGAAGTTCTCATGGTCCAGCGTCGAAGGCGCTTCGTCTTCTCCAGTCTCAAGCAGGGCGCCTGGACCTCTTGGGACTACCAGGTGCCTACTGATACTCAGAACATGTACATCCGTTCCCACCTCGATCTCGACGATCTCGAGCGCATGGCTCGATTCCCACCTGTCGATGAGTTTGGCAATACCATCGGCCCATCTTCAAAAGGCACCGCCGCTCTTTCTGCTGCCAGAACGCAGTACGCTTGAAGCAATTCTGACACAGACTCAAGCGCCACATGCCCTACATACACACTCCTCGAGATTCGGCTAATCGCTCCACTTGCATTCTCCAGCATTACACTCATGTTCACTTCTCCATTGTACCACTAGATCCTGGCAATCTCCATGCATTGCTTCGTCACTTGATCTTTGCTTCTTTGTTGCGGTTCGGTCCATACCAACTTGAACGGCAGTGTCTATCGGCCTCGACTGACAACGAACGATCTGAGCTGCACCCCAACGCAGCGGTTGCCTGCCCAAGTCCATGCGAAGGTTTTTTTCAGACTCGACCTAGGCCGAAGAATTGTCAACACTGTGGAGCAGCTCGCAAGCTGAAAGGCTAGGTATTCTACTTTCTGCTCCCATCTGGTTGGTTTAGACCGCTCGACTCTGTAATCACCTAGGGTTGATCAATATGCAGCTTCTTCTGAGTCCGTATCTTCCGACCCAGAATCTTCTGGACACTGTATCGAGTGAAAAGTTTCCCAATTCGATCGCAATTGCTTTGCAGCATCTTCGAGGGAAAGACCATGCAGCTGAGCAAAGTACTCGTTCGCCTGATGCAGATATCCAGGGATGCCTTTGACCGTGTGAAAGTCGCTTTCCATCAACGCTCGACTGCGGTCCGCCGCGGCCAAGCACTCCTTCGCCAAGAATTGTTTCCGGTTGATGGTAGACGAAAAGCCAATGTAAACGTTCGGATGCTTCTTCGTTATCGACTTGACCACATTGTTGTCAAGCGTGCAAGAGTGCAAAGACACCCGTATCGCACCAAAAGAGGTCGGTTCGGCGTTCCTGAGAGACGAGAGCAGGTCGACCGTCAGACCTGCTGCTTGGACTGAATGAAGCGAAATGTTGCGTCGATACTGCAAAGCCACATCGATCTGCGCCCGTAAGACCGCGAGCTGGTGTGCCTGTGGTGTCTTCAGCTTAGTGAGCTTTGGCTCGGAAGCTGGCAGATCCGGCTTTTGAGGATCATAGTTCCATGCTCGTCGTGGGATGCGAAAGGCTCGATCGATGCCAACTTCGCCCAACAGCGCACCTGGGAATCGCTCGAACTGCTCGCGAATGTCTTGACAGACGCTTTCTATCGATATTGGATCCGGTAACTGATCCCAAACGGCCTCCAGCCCCTCTTTTGCTCGGTCATGGTCCATTGAGCAGGCCGTTAAAACATTGAAGAGGTCGTGATAATGTTCTGCCTTGCTTGGGGCTGGATGACGCAGAGAGATCTGATGCGCGAACCACGGATGCCATCCGAAGCAGGGAACGACTTTGTCTGGATGGAGCGAGGCCAGCTTTGCAACCATGGTCTGGTCACGAGCATTAGTTGACATGCATACAAGCCGCCCAACAGTGACGTTCCCTATGCGAGTCGAAAGCTCGTCAAGATTGGACGATGTGTAGGCTGCCGAATCATTGGTGGGGTGGCAATGGGAGTCAACGAACAGCTCAGCAATCGCAGGCCTTGGTGGCCCAAAGGCGTCTGCCTCGCGTCTTGCTTCGTCTCCGCTCCCTGTACACATCTTGACCACAGCTAGACGTCGCCGTCGATCCGTTGCTCGGTGCGAAGTTGGTGAAACGAGGAGCAAGTGTCGTAAAGGTCGGACTTTCAGAGAGCACCCATGCGCGACGGCAATCATGCCTCCACTTGACCACATGTTTGATTGCCAGTTGAGAAATTAGAGACATCCCAGCCTGACTCACACGGCTGTATAGATGAAGATCAGTCGGACGATACAGAAAACAATACAAAAGTCCTGTTAGATTGCGGGTCAGCGAGGTGGCTCGCTGGCTCAAAGGCTCCCAGCCCGCCGTAAGGGGGCCGATCGAGCGCAGAGAAGAGCGGGTCGTACAGGCGGAACATAAGGGAGGGAATCGGGTGGGAAAAGAGTGTCACAGGGTCTGCGCAGAAAAGGACCTGATTATGTTGGAACAGCTGAGAATACAGCCGACATCCTCACGAAGGCATTGACAGGTATAAAGACAACAAGGCTGTCGGGAATGATAGAACTGGGAATACCAGCGAAGGGGGAGTTGAAGATACACCGGGATTTCCATAGGTTTACCCGATATGCAGACGGTGCGAGATGCAGAGAGACTGAGGATCATGCATGCATGATGGTTGATATGGGTTACAAGAGGCTGCCCGGTAGGGATGAGCATCAACATGCTTAGGGATATTAATGAAAGCTAGGGTTAGGGTTAGGGTTAGGGTTAGGGTTAGGGTTAGGGTTAGGGTTAGGGTTAGGGTTAGGGTTAGGGTTAGGGTTAGGGTTAGGGTTAGGGTTAGGGTTAGGGTTAGGGTTAGGGTTAGGGTTAGGGTTAGGGTTAGGGTTAGGGTTAGGGTTAGGGTTAGGGTTAGGGTTAGGTTAGGGTTAGGGTTAGGGTTA